>JAWQEG010003500.1:0-147852 GCA_033782935.1 Petrolisthes cinctipes | reverse complement strand
AGTATGGTATCGGCATTAATTTTCTGTATACTTCATAAATATGGTGAGTGTTAAGAGTTAGATAAATACATTATGATAGCAGCAGATAATTGATGTCCTTTAGAATGCTATTATAAAAGCATGGTATTGTACAGTCGTGGACAATAAAAAATAAAAATCCTCCACATTGGAGGTGGCTTATACAGCTTCCCTCTGTTCATTAGCTGAAAGTCTTTCCAATAAGTAGGTTCAGTACCATCTTCTAATTTATTACAAGCAGCTAATCTAATCACTATTCAAAACAAAAACATCATACGAGAACATGAAAACATTAGTTAGCAATATTTTTAGTTATCCATAAGTGTATTAAAACTTATGTCCATGACTGTACATCTACACCCGAATACCTGTTCTTAGCACAACCCTCAGTGGACAGTAGGCCCCCGATACAAGAATACCAAATCTATCACTATCCTTTCAACACAGGCTCAGTAAATCATTTAGTCTGTATGGTAATGTATAACACAAACCTGGGAAAACATTTGATGGTCTTCATTGAGTGTAAACTAAAGTGGTGGTTACAAATATTTATTCATTGTATATAGAGGGTCTACTGTATCCATTCATTATTTTTATGATAAAAGCAGAACAAATTTTACCTATAGAATAAGAGTAACAAGACACGGATATATATTTACAGTACTATACTTTAATATGTTATGGTAATAATAAGAACAATGACGCTAACAGCAGTGGTAAAATTTGATACAGAACAAATCCTATAAGTATAACAACAGTAACATAACATTGATACACTATATATCTACTGTACTTCAATATGTTATGGTAAATATAAAACCAATGATAATAACAGTAATAGTAGTAGTAGAATAATATAATTACCTCAGTGAAGGAGAAGAATAAACCAATACCTCCAACCAGGTTAAAGCCTCTCTGCATTGCATTATGAATGGGTATACTGCAAGTACCACAATTGCATTCATTTTCGGTGGAGTTGTAGTTGCAGCAGTTTTCTTCCAGTACTCCTTCATCACAACACGGCTTATTATTCTTATCTGTTATCTGTGAATGGTACAATACAGCTGGTTATGCAATTTGTTTGTCATCTGTGAATCGGTGAATGAAAGAATAATTTGGTTACAAACTACTGAAGGTGGTATTATTAAGGGGAATAGTATACAGTACTGTCTTTTGGTACAGTAGACCCTCGATATAAGATGATTGAATTTATCACTACCCATTTAACACACGCTCAGTCAATCATTTAGTCTGTATAGTAATGCATAACACAAGCCTGGGAAAACATTTGGTGGTCTTCAATGAGTGTGTGTGTGTGCACGTCTGTGCATGTGTGTGTGCATGTTTGTAGGTGCCAAACAACACTTCATAACTGAGGTTTCACTTGGTAGCCAATGACCTGATAGCCCTTGGCATTGTAAGTGGTCTGCAACTCTACGAACACCATACAGCAATGTCTTGTTTTGCACTGTTGTTGTTATGGGTGTGTATTATACTTTTTCCTATGAATCCGTGTATAGTAAACTTTCATTACTATCCATTAGGTTCATGGGTGTGTAACATACAAAGAGGGCTTACTGTACATGGATTCATTAAAAATAGTACAATACATATCCATAAAACCAGTGCAAAACAATCAAGGCAGTACTGTACACTCGCATCCATTATACTGCACAGCAGTCATAGTGGACAGACATGTCTGATACGAGCTCCGTGTACATTCTCGTCAACAGGCAGTATACTGTTATTAGTAGATACTAATTAGTAGATACTGGTATTAAGAGAGAGTTGTTGAATACCCTGGCTAATCATGCCCAGGTGTTTTTCTTGTGGGGATATAACTGGTGGGGTGGATAAATGGTTTGGTTGTGAAACTTGTACTCGTTGGGCACATTTGAAATGTGTTCACCTCAATGGTGTGAAGACTGATAATATCAAGTTGATTAACTGGTCATGTGATATGTACTATAATGGTCTGAAAAGAATATTAGTGAATTGAAAAAAGTGATGAAGGATATGCAAGATCAAATGAAGAAACTAGTGGATGGCAAGATGGAAGATATTGTGACCGAGTTGGCTCGAGTTGGTGATGTGATCAGTGCTGAGTCAGACCTGAGTGAGACCTGGGTCACTGTAGTGAAGAAGATAAGTGAGAAGAAAAATCTACTGGTTGTAAAGTCAAAGGATGATAAAATGAAGGTTGTAGACAAAAAGTAAGTTGTTGTTTAGGCTCTGGATGGTACACAAATAGTTAACACAAGATTCACTCAGAAGGGAGACATTGTGATAAATACTGAGGATGAAAAGAAGAGAGATGAATCAGCACAAAAACTTGTGGCTGTCCCTGATGTGACGACAAAAAATGTAAGGAAGTTAAAGCCCAAGATAATGATTTGTAATGTTAACAAAGAGGAAGAATCCGGAGACAAGATTATTGAGAATCTGGTTGATCAGAACGACTACTTACAGGGAGTCACTGATGTAAAGTCTAAAATGGAGCTACTTTTTGACAAGTCTGCTACAGGTGGTACCAAGCATTACATTATTAGGTGTGATCCAGAGATAAGGGAGCTGATTCGTAAGAATCGTGATCAAGTCAAATTGGAATGGGGTGTTTATTCTGTGAGGGATAGATATATGGCGATGGTCTGTTATCTTTGTCAAAGGTTTGGTCATATTGCACATAAATGTTCAGCCAAAGCAAAGGGAGAAGATCCAACCTGTGCTAAGTGTGCTGGTAAGCATAACATGAAGGATTGTATGTCTACTCAGAAGAAATGTATAAGCTGTATGAGGTTTAAGAAAATTGATTTTTTTGAACATGTGGCAAATGATGTGAAGTATTTTTTAGTTATGCAAGAGGAGCTTCAGAAAATCAAAAGTAGCACAGAAAACAGATACTGAATAGCACAAACTTAAACATTCTAAGAGGTGGTTTTTTCAATACACAATCTTTGGGAAATAAGACATGGGATATTTGTGATTTAATTAATAATGATCATTTTGATATCATGGAGTTGGCAGAGACCTGGCTGAGTAGTTATGACAATGCTAAGATTCGAGAAATGACAAGAGAGGCAAGAGAGGAGGTGGAGTGGGGCTATTTGTTTCTAATAATAAATAAGTTAAAATGGATAAGGTGGAGTCATAGAATAGCTTAGAGCATATGCAGGTCGGTTGCGAGATGGGGGGATGGAAATTTGTTTTCATAGTGGTGTATAGGCCACCAAATGTATTTATATTGGGTGACTTCAACCTGTGGGTGGATGATACTGATAACCATCATGCTGTTGAATTCATAGAGATGATGAATGGTTTTGACTTCGTAAATAAAGTGACTACGGTGATGTCCAGTACGGGACATATGCTGGATCTGGTTTTTTGTGATGTACGGCACGATCTCCTAAAAAATGTTGATGTGGATGAAGTACACCTCGGTCTCATATAGAACGTGTTCACATAGAACGATTCTCATATAGAACGAGCGACCAAAATATTAGCTTAAAATTATTTTATAAAACTATTGCATCCATATAGAACGGGTGACGAAAATAAGTGAAGCAAATCCGAGGAGTTCTTATACAAAACGAGCGAAATGATAATGTACGTGCCAGGAAATGATATCACTGGCGTCTGTACAGTGTGTGTGTGTGTTGCCACCACTTCTCCCGCTCCTTCCCCCTACCCAGTGTTGCCAGAAGCAAGGAAATTTCTCTGTTCTAGGGAATTTTGAAATACACACGGGGAAATTATATAAAGATTGTTCAAAAGTAAACAGGGAAAGTCTTACCAGAAGAAATACCAAAAAGACCGTCAATGTTCAAGAGTAAATAGGGAATTATTGAGGCATAAAGGGACATTCTAAAGTTGAAGTTAGGGAAATTTCGTGTGTGACTCGCTCGTTTTTAGTGATTACGAGTTAACCACCAGCTTCAACACTCAGTCATGCCAGGTCGTGCATTTACAAAACGGAAAGCCATATCCTTCGATATAAAGAAGTTATTTCTCGGAAAGAGAAAGGAGAAGGAAACACCAGCGTATGGTTAATAAAAGAAAACAAACGATGATCACACGCTATCTCCCCCCCCCTACCACCTCCACCACCACGGATGCCGCCAACTCGTCTCACGGTCTCAGTCACATGAGTCGCCTGCGAAAACCTTAATACAAATTGTAAAATGCATTTTACATACATCCCTGTAGGATTAAGGCAAGAAAAACCTTGAAAAGTATTTTATGTTAATTTCACGGACAATTTTGGTGACTGATCGACCAATTGTCATTTTCCCCATAGGTTACGTGTATCACATAGAACGATTTCACATAAAACGACGTCTTCTATCGACCTATTGGACGTTCTATACGAGACCGAGGTGTATATAGTATATCTCCAATTCACAAGTTGGTACGATTTGAAATTCCCATTGAGAAAGAGAGGGTGCAAAGAAAATGGATCAGTTTTAGAGTTGAAAAATATTTCGATCCCGAGACACTTATTGACAGTGCGATACGAAGGTTGGAAACGGAGATGTGAAATAGCTGTGAACATATGACGGACGCGGGAAATTGTGTGCGATGTGTATCGATTTTGTTTAATCGTGTTTTTAAAGAGGAATATGAGGCAGTGTGTCCTGTGATTACAAGGGAAATTATTGAGAAAGATCAGACACCGTGGTTTAATGCTGAAATATCACGAGCTAAGGCGAAGAAGGAAAAAGAAAGAATTTAGCGTAGGCTACGCACTGATATTGCTAGAAGAGATTATCAACACGCAAAGAAAGAAGAAAAAAGACTCATAGTACGGAGGAAATGACAATACTACTCTATAAAATTATGGAGGCCAGGTCAGATATAAATAAACTATATCTCATACACAAAAATTTAACTGGTAACAAAAAGAAGCCAATGTTGCCTGAAGGATATCCTGATGAAGTACTTGCAAACAAATTCTTAAGACTTCTTTAACAATAAAATAGCAAGTATAGTGGAAAGTTTTCCAGAAAGTGGTTTAAATGTGATGCGTAGATATACTCAAGTGTCTGAGAGTAAACTACTTTGCTTTCAAAATATCTGTATGGCCAAGATGAAAGAAATTGTACATTGAGTGAAATTAACTCATTGTGATAATGATTCGTTACCTATGTCGGATGTTATAACAAGTAGAAATGTAGATGACATTTTTAAACTGTTCCTGCAAATTATTAATCTAAGTTTTCATATGGTAATAATGTTTTTCCGGAGAGAGAGAAATTAATCAAACCTATTATAAAAGGTAACCTTGTCCATCAGAGTCTGAGTTCGTATAGACCAGTATCAAATCTGACCTTTTTATCGAAAGTGATTGAAAATGTAATTCTATATCAGTTATGGCATCACTTGAATGAGGTGAAGGCTATACTTGATAGTCAGTCTGCATATAGTCAGCTATACTCAACTGAGACTGCACTATATACCGTAGTAAATGACCTACTAGTGTTGATGGACGAAGGAAAGTGTAGTGTTCTTATTATGCTTAATTTGAGTGCTGCATCTAAAAGATAGAACATATTGAGTACTGTACAGGTAGGGAAATCTTTTTCAAGAAATAAACCCCTGCAAAGAGGAGTCCCTCAGGGGAGTGTATTGGGTTCTATTCTCTTCTGTATCTACACTATTGAATATCACATATATTAGTGAAACATGGTGCAAACTTTAAACTATTTGCTGATGATACCCAGTTTTATATGTCTATAAATAATGTGGTGGATGTTGAGGAGAATTTGAGTGTTATTGTGTCTGATATTAAGGATTGGATGGATTTGAAACAACTTAAGCTAAATCCAAGTAAAACTGAGTGTTTGGTCGTTGGAAAGAAGACCAATCTTAGAAGATTGGATATCTCAAGCTTACGAGTGCATGGTAGTATGCTGGATGTAAGAAATAAAGTGAAAGATTTAGGAGTGCTACTAGATGAAAATCTCTTTTGACTCAAATTAATCAAGTGGTAAAAGTTTCTGGTTACCATTTGAGGAACATTACTTTTGTTAGAAAATATTTAGATCAGGACACCGTGAAGATGCTTCTCCAGACTATCGGTTAAGAAAATTGCAAAATATTATGAACAGAGCAGCAAGATTAATTAAAGGTCTTCCATCTCGTGAGAATAACTCCAGCACTCATTGACTTACATTGGCTACCAATAAAGGCGAGGATTGTATACAAGATATGTCTACTAACATTTCGAGCATGGAAATTTGGAAAACCGGAGTATTTAACGAATCTTTTAAGAGGTTTTCAAGTAAATTCCTCTATGGAACTCAGGCATAGTGACAAACAATACAGGTTAAATGAGCTGAGGAGTAATCTGACAATGAGTTTCAGAGCGTTTGAAGGATGTGCACCAAGGCTCTTTATTTGGATTGCCATTAAATGTCCGAAGTAGTGAAAATTTCACCATTTTTAAGATAAGACTGAAAACACATCTGTTCCCTGAGTGTACGACATGGATGATATGAGTATTACAAGTGATTATAGTGTTTAATAATATTGAGAGAGGCCCTGCGGAGCACCATCTGCTGGTGGAGCGGGGCATAGAATATCTAACAACAAGTAACAAGTATACTTACATCTGTGCATGTGGCATGCTCCAGGTAAATAGGAGTTTCAGATGTGTCGTTGTAATGATAATCATAGCCGCAGCAGCCAAAGAAGGTCTGTGCATCATGTTGGATTTGTTTGCCTGAGCTACTCCAACCCTGAAAAAATAAATTATTGGTAAGACACACGCTATTTCTCTCTGATTGCAACAATGGAAATTCTGAAATAATATAGGCCTATATATATACATATAATGGAAAAACTGATGATGCAAAAAAATTATATATACTGTATTGGGAACACAGAAGCTTTTTTTCCTGAGACTGAGAGAAATTCTCTCAGTCTCAGGAAAAAAAGGGAAAGGAGGGACAGCAAGCATGAAGGAAATAGAAGGAAAGGAGGGACAACAAGCATAAAGGAGAAAGGAGGAAAGGTGGGACAGTAAGCACAAAGGAAAAAGAGGGAAAGGAGGGACAGGGCAAATGATGAAACGGAATGGCTAATGTTTAAAGTTTGACGGTGAAGGATATGGAATATAATAGAATATAAATGCCATCTTTAAATACTGAGAAAATAGCATAAAAAAAAATGTGAACAAAGTACTGTAGTGTAAAAGGAAGGAGAAAAATGTATCCCACCTGTCTAGCAACCACATCTTGCTGCTTCTCATTGATGGCGAGACAAGCACAGGCGACTGAGAACTGGATGATGAAGATGATGAAGAGAACGATCATGTAGAAGAATAGCATCACCTGTAACCATCAAAACACTCTTTGTACATTATATACCCATATAAATACCCAGTTCCTTCATCTTACAACTCATATTACATACACAGTTCCTTCATCTTGCAACTCATATTACATACACAGTTCCTTCATCTTGCAACTCATATTACATACACAGTTCCTTCATCTTGCAACTCATATTTCATACACAGTTCCTTCATCTTGCAAATCATATTACATACACAGTTCCTTCATCTTACAACTCGCACATACCTTCAAATTGACTATCCCTCTTTTTTTGGTAGTACAGTGTAAACAAATTAGGCTTTTCTTTGGAAGCGTTCCTCGTAACGAATTTTAATGAAAATCAGTAATCATATAGTTAACATAATGTACAATACTGTTATGAAGGTTTCTTTTGTCTGTCGCATCTGGTTTCGTCACAATATGCAATTTCATGTATTCACCCTCTGATTTTTTCTAAGTCCCAAATGTCAATAAACAACATGGCTGAACCCATATGAGAGTCACCATATTCTCATAAAACATAACAGTACAAATCCCTCATTGAAACAAAATATTACATATCGTGGTTACACAACTGTAGGTTATATTTTGTTTTTCAAGTTGGTTTATTGCTTTCTCTCACCATATGACATTTTACACAAACATTACCCTAAAATATTCACCACAATGACCTCACGTCATGTCAAACGTCGAAAAACTAGCCTTAACTGTCTTTTATGGCAACAATAGTGCATTCTGGGTAGCCATACAACAACAGGTGCCATTTCATAGTTAGGTTTTCGTATTTTTTACTCAAACCATTATCCCTATGTATTATAACGATAGAAATAATAGATATAATTTTTAGGTTATTTTGTATTCATCATAGCCATTATTCCGTTTATTCCTTCTCATTCATTATTTTCATATTTTACTATCTAGTAACTGGGTATGTGCATGGCAGCAAGGAGGCTGGATCTGGCTGTTTAGTAAGGTGTACACTGTCATGGCATCCGTAGGCTCTCTCCTCCTACATGAATAGCTGTTTAAACTGTGAATTCGGCCTCATACCTTTTCACCACAGGTATGCATTTGACTCTAGGGGCCTTTTTAACTTGTGAATACGACACAATCTCATTTAAGATAAGAAATACGGTGAAAATTGTGGACAAGACTCCTTGAATGTACTGTAGGTATCTCCAGCAAAAGTACCAGTAAGTGCCCTACCGTAATAAACATGCTTTCATCTCTCAGTAAGCATTCTATGGATTCATTCTTACATCAATTTGTATGTTTTGGGGGGAGGGAATCATCTTGGTATGTTAAGATTTGATATTTTTTTTTTTAATTAATTGTCAGAATTGCACTATTGCCACGAAGCCAAGGTTAGGACCGAAGGATGCCAAGGTTAGGCTTGAAGGATGCCAAGGTTAGGCTCGGACACCCCGGTCTAGGTTAGGTTAGGCCAGGTCAGGTTGGTTAGTCTGATTTCAAAAATTTGTTACCTTATTGGTTATAGGGTATACGATAAATTGAATTTCCCCAAATTTCGTAGAAAAAACCCCGAGATGTGGACAAATCACATGAACTTGGGTATTTCCCCAGATCTTGGGACTCCCCCAAGATTTTAACAAAATCGTGCAAAAAACTTGGTTCGAATTTTCAATTTTCAACATTTATGGCTGATCATCATTTCACTATAAAAGCCTAAAATGCTATTTTACGCGTTTTCACCCACCAAAAACCCCTGATTCCCAGGCTCTCCCCCAAGATTGTATGGTTACCTCTACCAAAAAACACACAAATAGATGAAGGTGTGATGCCAAAGATTTACCACAAATTATATATACGAATCAGAGAGAAATCAGTTGCTCCAGACATACCACCAACAATGTACAATACTATCCATTTAAGGGAAGATTCTCTTATGGGTGAATTGGTTGACTACTGATTCCTCCTACCTATGCCTGAAAACAAATGCTCTCAATGATACTAAAAGAGGATCTTTTTCGTGGCATAGCCTAGTTTGGAGGAATCAGAGACCTTCCAATTCAACAAGAGAATCTTCCCTTAAATGAGGGTGAGGGGTACAGTCATGGCACATAGTCCTTGATCAGGGTGTAATAGGAAGTCTGGTCAAGGATTATGTGCTGCGACTGTACATAATTTTTCTCAAAGTTTAAAAATATGGTTGTAGCAGTTTACTGAAAAATATAAACTATTTATAAATAAACCTTACCTGGTGGTGCTTGCTTGCCCCAATAAGTCCAACTATGGAAATCAAGAGAAGGAAGACCCCACAGGCTATGATGCCAGACACGAGGGAGAGTGAGGTGATGAATGACGCTACTTTGGCCGCTGCCGCCACGCCTATCATAATAAACGACACCACCTGCAAACAACAAAACAAGATGGTGATGGTGGTGGAATATTACACATTTCAGGATAAAGTACAGAAGATTCTATAACAAATGACATCACCTACAGACACAATAAGATTATAGTAGTGGTGGAATATCACACATTTTGGAATAAAGTTCAGAAGATTCTATAATAAATAACATCACCAGCAGACACAACAAGATGGTGGTGGTGGGATTACAGAAGACCCTAGATATACAATGAATAAATAAATACTTGTAATCATCACTTCATTTTATACTAATTGAAGACTAACAAATGTTTTCCTAGGCTTCTGTTATTCATTATCATAAAAATGAAAAGCAATATCAGCCTGGGGAAAATATATGATGGTCTTTAATGATGGACTGAAGGTAAAGTGGTGAACACAAGTACAGTATCTACACTATCAATCTATCACATATACTACAGAAACATGGTGCGAACTTCAAACTATTCGCTGATGATACACAGTTTTATATATCTATAAATAATGTGGTGGATGCAGAGGTGAATTTGAGTGTTATTATGTCCGATATTAAGGATTGGATGGATTTGAAACAACTCAAGTTAAATCCAAGTAAAACTGAGTGTTTGGTAGTTGGAAAGAAGACCAATCTTAGAAGATTGGACATCTCAAGCTTACGAGTGCATGGTAGTACGCTGGATGTAAGAAACAAAGTGAAAGACTTAGGAGTGCTGCTAGACGAAAATCTCTCTTTCGAAGCTCAAATCAATCAAGTGGTGAAAGTTTCTGGTTATCACCTGAAGAACATTGCTTTTGTTAGAAAATATTTAGATCAGGATACCGTGAAGATGCTTCTTCATAACTATGTCATAAGCAGACTGGATTACTGCAATTCCCTATATTATGGTTTGCCAGACTATCGGTTAAGAAAATTGCTAACCGTAATGAATAGAGCAGCAAGATTAATCAAAGGTCTTCCATCTCGTGAGAGGATAACCCCAGCACTCATTGACTTACATTGGTTACCAATAAAGGCGAGGATTGTTTACAAGATATGTTTTCTAACATTCCGAGCATTAAAATTTGGAAAACCGGAGTACTTGATGAATCTTTTAAGAGGTTTTCAAGTAAACACCTCAATGGAACTCAGGCATAGTGATGATCAATACAGGTTAAATGAGCCAAGGAGTATTCTGACAATGGGTTTCAGAGCGTTTGAAAGGTGTGCACCAAGGCTCTTTAATGGATTGCCATTAGATGTCCGGAATAGTGAAAATTGCACGATTTTTAAGAAAAGACTGAAAACACATCTGTTCGCTGAGTGTTACGACACGGATGATATGAGTATTACAAGTGATTATAGTGTTTAGTAATATTGAGAGAGGCCCTGCGGAGCACCATCTGCTGGTGGAGCGGGGCATAGAATATTCAACAACAAGTAACAAGTAAGTACGGTACCTATTATGTTTACTCGTGCTTTATTTATAAGTTTACAAATAGTCACTGTGTCCACTTCAGAAATAGAAATAGAAATAATAATAATAATAATAATAAGTTTTTCCCAATTAAATAATGTACTGTACAGTAAGATGTTAATTTGCATATATCTAGATCTATCTATATAAAATTCAGATTGGATTATGCCTACACTAACAGGTAATTTAGGCAAAATTAATGTTAACAGATATAGGTAAGCCGGCAAGGTATATTAACTTAAGGCCTATCGGATATGGAAAAATATTACGGGCCGCTTCCCATATGAAGATTATAATTATTTTTTTCATGCGAGGTATTTAGATTCCAACCTCAATAAACTATTCTACACATCATACTGGGTCAAATTAGGATAAAGCTGGGCCGTGAGACAAGGTAGTGTGTGTCATGTCATCAAAAACATGTTTAAAGTTAAATTCATCAAACAACCTCACACAAACACACACTCGTTATTTCACCCTTAAATCTTAATATACTCACCACATAGAGTATATTGAGGGCTAAGAGGGAGTTTTTGGAACACGTGAATCCCCCACACATCTTGAATTATTTTAAAGTTCCACAACGAGTGAAAATACGTCCTGACTGAAGACCAAGGTGTATAATATTTGGTAGTCAGCAGGTGAGTGTAAGGACAGCATTGCCAACAGGTATATCGGTGTATTTTCCGCCCAATTCTGCCCAAAAAATAGCCAATACAATGCCTTTTTCGTTTTGTTAAAGTGTGGTATTGATAAACTTCTTCGAGTAAAAGTTGTCTTCGTCGCTCAGTTCCTATTATTTTGTAATGCGAATTTTGTTATGAAACGCATTTTCGTCGAAGAGCAAGTTTATATTTAACAAAAAAGCCAAGACATTAAATGAGGGATCCGGTAGGCCTTATATCTTCGTCAGGCTGGTTTATATTGTAAAAAGTGTGGGCTATAGACGTTTGAAAATCACGTACACGTGTTAGTAATTATTGCTAATTGGAAATGGGGAAATTACCTCCAGTGGCAAAGTATAGTTGTTTTGTTGAGGCATTATTTCATGACTGCCAGCAGTATGGCAGTAGTGTATTTGTAAATCCAGCCGTATTGGGCGTGATAACTACGGTGTTGGCAACTTTGTCTGTCTGTCAGGTTATCGATTGTCACTTTGGATACAGCCTGAGTCACAGCAGACTGGCAAGACTGCCCTCCACCACACTTATCAGCAGGGACCATTATCTAAGATTTGTAATCACACCATAATTAGGGACAAATATTTTCTAATTTATAAATTCACAATTATTTTAAACAAAATAGTAGCAGTAGCAGTTTTCTGGAAAATACTGATAATATTTGCACCGTGGCTATTATTATATTCAGTTCCCCCTGTATAATGACTGCACTTTACAATGGAGTATATATTTGAGTATAACCTTGCAAACAGATTTGAAACTAATGATGAGTGCACTGATAATCATTGTTATCGTAATATAACTATTTTTCTTCAATTCCTAACTTTTAATAGGATCCTATCCTATACAGATATCAGTCTCGACTCTTATTATGAAACCACAGAACAGATGCATGGCGAATATAGACATTTTAATATTGTTTTCGTTGAAAGTATGACTGGGGCAAATTTTGAAGAATACAATACTAGTATACTACCTACAAAGTACAAACCGCCAGCTTGTATATAATTTGAACTTATAACCTTACCTGCTGTTATGCTTATGATATGTGACGATCTATTACTTTGATAAGCCTAGTTACACATATTATTATAATAAACCATACGATATGAAAATATTCTAAAAGTATTTTTTTAGCATGTGGCTATATATTCTAATATTAATAGTATTATAAAATATACTCTAAGTATTAATAGAAAAACCCTGTATATAACGACTGCGGACTGTGGTCATTCTCGCCAGCTATCACACCACACGCCACTGATGAATCACTGCAATTAAGATAAGATAACTGCATGGTACTGATATCCCAGGGTCAAAACTACTCTAGTAGATTATACAGATGATGGGGAGAATCACGGTAGGACCTATATAGACTAGCCTATATACCACTGTGGGAATCTTCAGCTGATTGAACTTGGGGCCATATGACCCCATATGCAAGAACATTTATGGTGTTGACTATTACTATGGGGTGGTACCGGTACGATGCATGACTACATATAGATAAACAACAGAACCATCGTACCCACTGTCCATGGATCGTATACCTGCATATGTGTGATCGTACCGGTACCACACCATCGTCAACACCATGAATTAATGTTCTTACATACGGCACAGTAGACGTACAGTCGGCAAAAAAAGTTTCGTTACCATCCCTAAAACAGTGTGATGTAATGCTGGTACGCCTGACTGGTGAGTGTCGTACCTCCGCCACCCTCCAGCCTTCATAAGTCCGTGCCCCTGGCGGCCTGGCCAATGCCCCTCAGTGTGTCATGGGCAGCCAAGTAGGAATGACGTTCTTTAAGTCAGTGCTATATTTTCTGGGTATTTCACGGTTATTCTTGTTCTAAAATACTCAAAACGCATTTCCTTATGTTTAATAATGAATAGTTAAATAGTAAGAGTTCTTTAACACTCAAAATTTGATTTAAAATCAGCTAAACTTTTGATATAAAGAAGTTGACACTGCCGGGGCAATGACAATTCCCGTCCAGCATGTCCCGGTTGACACGAGTCACAGCTGCCCAGTGGGTGGAGTACCAACCCTACCGGGCTTACCCATGGTAAAATTAACGTAGGGGTGGTAACGAAACTTTTTTTGCCGACTGTACATAGCCTACTTGGGAACAAAGATATGAGACTGCTGTACGTGACCACACCGGCAGTGAAAATTATATCGATGATGTTGTAGTGGCGCCATATGCACCACTCCTTATTCCTTTGTACATTCCATGTGCTTGTGCACCACTCCTTTGTACTTTCCCCGGCCTCAGACAGCCACAGTCTGGCGGGTACGCTAATCCTATCCCCTGTCGCAGCTTAATCCCCTCCTGGGACGCCAGGCGCCTGCCTCCTTCCCTTCTCCCAGGTATGATTCATATGGGTGCAGCACATCAGGTGACGCACAGGGTCATGTGACAACGCCACATCCGGGAGACTGGAGACACTGAATAAAAGGGGCGCGATTCGCCCAGACAGCAGACTATCCTACGAGCTACAGTAGAAGGAGGACCAGCCCCGCTCCTGCCGTCGTCATACACCTACATATCCACGTGTTCCCACCTCGATCACACGTGGTGCTCATGCTTTACACCACTACAGACTCTCCACTGCAACTACCGACTCTCCACGACGCTGCACTACAGGCTGGCCTTCCCTATATCTACATGTACTGCATTCCTGTGTATTACCGATAAACTGTACCGTGTATTCTGGAGTCTGTTCACCTGGGTAGAAACATAAGGGCTTCCTTATCGTTTTAATGGCTATAATTGGATTCTGCCAAGATGTTTCTTGTTATTAGGCTACTAGAATTCATTTAATTCCATGTTATCTTTGTGTTTCATGGTCATATGTGATTAAAAATAATAATATGAACATTCCACAACTTGTCAGACTGCTTTGTCATGACTGAAGTAGGGGCCAAAACGGAGCTGTGTTCAGTGTTCACTCCTCGTGACCTGCTGATCCGCACACATTGACCGTTTAACCCTTGGCAGGTTGTGGTAAATCACTGTCTAGTGACAATTATTAGACCACTGCATTATCCAGGTTACCACAATTACCTTCCTTATAAGTAGGCCTATTACCCCTAATTGGTAATCATTTTGCAAATCAAAACTGTAAGGATATAAATGAAGATCGATAGAGAGGTGGGTCAACTTTAACCAGAGGTCCAACGAATTCAAACTCCTGGTAGGGCCGTTTCTAGCTCTAGGAGAACTACGCAGTCGCCTAGGCCTAGGGCCCCCGAAGCCACAGGGGGCCCTCTTGCCGGGCCCCAGCCAGAAGGGAGGTGGGAGCGATGAGGGCAGTCCCACCAAGATCACTCTTAAATTTAAAGAGTGATCTTGGCCCCACCCTTTCCAATCCTAGGTGACTCAAATTTTCAGCAAATATGAAATTTGATGTTATTGTGAAATTATCACTCCTATAACTCCCCTTAAAAATACAGAGTACACTCGCATACCATAGTCTCTAGCCCACCTGAGTCAAAGCCTGAGATCTGAAGCAGCGCTAGGCGGTTTTTGGACGACAGCCCACCCAAAGCCAATGCAGTGGTTCGAGATATGTGTAGCCTCGTGATGCCTTGGGTGGGCTGTCATCCAGAAACCGCCTGCTTCAGATCTCGGGCTTCGACTCGGTGGGCTAGAAACTATGGTATCCGGGTGTACCTCGTTTTCTCAAATGTCTCCCAATTTCATTTTCTATAACTATCAGCTGGTTATTTTGGTGACTCCAGAAATGAATAACATGCGGTTTTAGGAATAATCTTGTCTCCAAGACTCAATCCCTTTCCACAGTCTCGCCCCAACCTTGTTGGTGTGAAGACATTCTCCTGGTGCTCTGCCTGAATTCTTGTTTGTGTTGTTTTTACACTCTTGCTTGTGTGTTGTTGTTTGTATTGTTTGTGCATTCTTGTTTGTGTGTTGTTGTTTCTGTGGTGTTGCTGGTGTTGTTTGTCTGTTGTGATTCTGTGTATTGTATTGTTGTGATTATCTGTGTGTGTGTGTGTCCTTGGCTGATTGAGTGTTCAGCTGTTCGTGTTGTTGTTTGCTTCCCATCTAGGCCGTGCTTGGCCAGATGGAGAGCGCGGATTCGGATGTGGCTTCCTGCCTGGAGGCTGACTTGGCCATGTCGGAAGAGGATGAGTCTCCTATCGAGGATCATTGGCCTTAGCTGCCTTCTCGCAACCCTCCCCCCATCTCCTCGGTCACTCCGCAGCTCAGGTTGCAGCCTTCCACCTCCTCAACCTCTACCAAGCGACCCGTTGATGCCTCGTCCGACTCCTTGCAGGATTCCGATGGTGTGGACTGTTTGCCTCCGGCTGCCAAGACTGCCAAGGGTGCTTCAGCTGTGCATGACGTACCTTCTCTGACTCACCCTGGTGTTTCTTCCTTGTATACCAACTCCTTGCCATCGTCCAACCTTCCTGCTTTTGCCCCAAGAAATGCCTATGTCAAGCTCTCCTTCTCTTGGAACCCATCTACGGACACAAAGTTGCGTTGGTTGTCTGATGTCAACAGGGCCTTCCAGCTGCAGCATGAACTGGCTGAAGTGAAAATGGCTGCTGTCACCTCCCGGTTTGTCTACATCTCTAGGAAACGTCAGGATATCATTGATAGAGTGAAGGCTGGTGAATTTTTGTCTCTGCCTCTCATTCTTGAAGACTCACTCGAGAGGCCTTGTAAGTTCCCCAGCTACATCCTTACCCGTTTTCCTATTGATGTTGACCCAAAACTTGCTAAGGGATACCCTGGTGTGTACTTTGCCCGTCGTTTTTTCCAAGATGGTTCCCCCATTAGCCGTATTGTTGTTGTCTGGAGTCAACCCGATCCACCTCCAAATGAGAATTCCTTTGATTTCCTCCCCTGTCTTCCACCGTGTGAGGTGAGGAAACTTCATAATGAGCAGCCTTGGTGCTACAGGTGCTGGGGAGTTGGGCATATCTCCTGGTACTGTTCTGCCAGGCCGAAGTGTGCATGGTGTGCCGCCGACCATGATTCCAAGACGTGTCCTGTCAGGGGCGAACCATCACGTCCTGCTGCCTCTACCTCTGAGCCTTCACCTCCTGAGGATACGTCTCGATGGAAGTGTCCACGATGCCTTCAGCCAGGGGTTAATGTGTGGCATGGATGTACTCGACGTCAGGTCCAGGCTCATGTCACTACTATTGCTCTGCCTCCACCACCGCCACCACCGCCACCACCACCTCCCCAGTCTGCTCCTCCTACCAGCCCTGCCTCACCTCTGGACCTGGCCCTCCGCAAGTCTGTTGCTACCCTCATGGCACGATGTACGGCCCTCGTGAACCGCTTTTCTGCCCTTGAAGCCAGGACTGATGGGCTGGTTGCCGCGCAGGCTGCCAATGACTCCAAACTCTCCACCTTGGTCGAGGCTCAGCAGGCCATCATCTCAACTGTCACTACCCTTACCGAAAAGATGGATACTATTGCATCTCACCTTGAAAAGCTTTTCGAGTCAGTCCCTTTTCCTGGTCCATCTTCTTCTCCAGGTCGCTCATCTGCCCCCACTCACCGGACTTCTACCTCCAAATACAGAGTTCACTAGTGATTGCCGGCTGGATGTCATCTCCTGGAATGTATGTGGTATCACCAGTTATGCTAAGCTCACTCAACTCAAGGCCTATGTTTTTCATCATCATTCCAGTGTTATTTTTCTCCAGGAAGCATTTCCAGGACGGCAGCTTGCTGCTGGGCAAGCTCCTCCTCTCTCAAGTTATGTGCCATATGTTCATCTGGTAAGGAATGGTCTCCTGACTTACATACATAGCTCTTTGCCACATCGCCTTCTTCATACCTCCACTGATCCTGACATGACCTTTCAGCTATTTGAGGTTCTACTTGGGAATGGAGTGTAATAATCCCACCAAATGTCACCAATGTTATTATCCAAATCCAAATCACCCAAGAAATTGATCCATTTAAATTCTAGTCGTACCCACGGGGAATCGAACCCCGGACCAGAGAAATCTCAGGTGGTGATTCTACCGGGTAAGCCAAAGAAGTACTCCATTGGCGTAGCTTTCAAACTCCGCCTTTAACTCTCAGGTCCGGCCATTACAGGAGTACTCCAATTATGTAATGTCTATTCTGCCCCAGCTAGACTCACTATTGAGGCTCTTCCTTCTCCAACAGTGCATGGTATGGTGTATATGGGAGATTTTAATGCTCGGCATTCTGATTTGGGTGATGGTTCTGGCTCTATTAATCGTAATGGTGTTCGTCTCCTTTCATACATCCGCAAGCATCATCTGACACGCTGGGACACTGGTGGTGCCACTCATTGCCAGGGAGGTACTCTGGATTACATCCTCTCGTCTGGCCTGATAGCATCTCAGGTCCTGTGCTCCTCCGTGCCAGACTTATTCTCTGATCACATCGCTCTTCGGTTTCATTATTCTCTACCTGCTGGGTCAAGTGCTTCAGCCACTCGTTTGCGTATTGCTGTACCCCCTAAATATTGCCCGACTTACATCTTATTCATGGCCCATGTATTCCCTACATTTGACATATCATCAGCTGAACAGTTGTACTCTGATCTTGTATCTGCTACTCATGACTTTTATAGGCTATACATTTCCCGGTCACACCTCCAGCATCGCCATACTGCCCACTCCTGGATGCTGGATGCACGTATACAGGAGGCAAAGGAGGAGGCTGAACGTGATGGCCTATTGTTTCAAGCCAACCATGCAACCCCTGACCTGCTCCATCGTTACCAGATGTCTAGGGACGCTTTAGTTGCCCTGCAGGAGTGTGCTCACACTGAGTCTTGGCAGCGGTTCACGGACAGCATCAACCAGCAAACAAGTGTGGCTTCTATGTGGCACCTCATCCGTCGGGTTGTTAAAAAGACACCGGCCACTGCTCGTCATCACACTCCTGCCGACTATGCCCAACAACTTGTCGATGCTTGGTCAGAACAATCTACCTCAGCCAGTCTACCCATCCACATACAAGATACACTCACTTCCCGTGCTGCTGTCCATCGGCTACGTCTAATGTCTGCTCTGTTGCAAGATGATGACGATGATGCAAAGGAGATAACTGAGGAGGAGTTGCGACGTGCTCTCTCTCGGGGTAGAGCTTCTTCCCCTGGTGATGATGGTATTACTTATGCTGTGCTGCACCTACTTCAACAAGTTCCTGGGAACCCTCTACTTCGACTGTACAATCTTTGTCTTCGTGATGGTTGTGTACCACGAGCCTGGACCAGCAGCACAATAATAGCCATCCCTAAGCCCGGCACTGCGAAGTTCAGGCCTATTTCCCTGACTTCCTGTTTTTGTAAGGTTATGGAGAGAATCTTACTCAATCGTCTCATGTACAGACTGCAGGATCTCCTTTCTCCATGGCTGTTTGATTTCCTTCCCCAGCGGAGCACACACCACTGCCTAGTCGACCTGTACTCTCGCCTTAACAGGGACAGTGTGGTGGCCTTCATTGACCTTCGAAGTTCCTTCGATGTTGCTAATAGAGACGTGATTTTGGATCAACTGGTTGACTTTGGGATAAAGGGTAATCCATTACGGTGGATTCGGGGCTACCTGAGTAACAGGACCTCCTGTGTGTTTTTCAGTGGTGTGCTCAGTCCTTTGCGCAGTTTTCATCTTGGTACTCCTCAAGGGGGTGTTCTCAGCCCATTGTTATTTAATATTCTGATGCATCGGCTGCTCACTTCTCTCCCTGATATTCCTGGAACTACAATTACGTGCTATGCTGATGATATCTGTGTTCATTCAACCTCACCAAGGGATCTCCAGCAGTTTCTTGACTCCTTCTCTGTGTCCTCCTCTCACTGTGGCATTATTGTCTCCCCAGATAAGAGCAGAATATTCACCTGCTGCCTTCCTCAAGCTCGGCCAGTGTTCACCATTGGAGGGACTGTCATTCCCATGTGTTCCCAGTATCGCTACCTGGGCGCACCAGACAATATTTGGCCGATTATCCCTGCCAGACCTCAAGACCATCTCATTGTCCAGGACTTATTGGGTCGTCTCCAGCGCCGACTTACACCACTTCAATGGCTCACTGACAACTCCTCAGGCATCTCCATCCCAGTAGCCAGGACCATCTATATTGCTTTTATCCATTCAGTTGTTGATTATCTCTCCCCTGCTCTGATTCAACTTCCCAGGGCTACTCTTGAAACTTTAGAAAAATTTCAGAATAGAGCAATGAGAATAATTCTCGGTTGTCCAATGTCGACCAAGGATAGTGAACATGCAGCGTGAGTTGCGTCTTCCCCCGTTAGTGGAGAGAATTTATTGTAATGTTACTTGCTTCACTGTCAAGTGCCTCCATTTCCCACATCTTTCACCCCATTACTCTCAGTTAGTCAGGACTTCTCTTAGACCAAACTACCCGGTCACTCCCATACTGCCTGCTGGACGTACTCTTATAAGGTCTGTTTCCTCTATGCTCCGTAGTCTTAATATAGATATAATGGTGGCAGACGTCCCCCCAGGGCCCCCTCCGTGGATGCTACCACCTATTTCCAAGTCGGAACTGCCTTCTCTACAGCGGCAGTTGGCTCTGGAACACACAGAAACAGTGACGTCCTCCATCACAGATCCATACTGCCTCTACACTGATGGCTCATTGCAAGTAGATGGTACAGCAGGTTGTGCCATTTTCTCACCTGACATGGAGTCACCTCCAGGGGGCTGGGCTGGCCGTCGTCTCTGTAACCACTCTAGCTCAACATTGTGTGAACTCTATGCCATTCTGGATGCTGTTAGTCTTGTTTGTCAACGTGGAGTGAATGCTGCCATTTTTTGTGACTCCAAACCTGCCCTTCATTCCCTCTCTAGTGTTCAGCCCACACACTCTACTGTTATTCAGCAGATTTTATCGTTTTGGCCTTATTGCGTCATAGTAACTTGACTGTCAAATTTTTATGGGTGCCATCCCATGTAGGTTTACGTCACAATGGTACAGTTGACAGACTCGCAAAGGAAGCCTGCCATCTGCCTCCTCGTGATATTGGACGTCCTCTCTCCCTGACATGTTACCACTCTAGAGTCCGCTCCGCCGCTCTCCTCCCTGTACAGCGACGCAGGGATGCAGAGAGGCCCTTCAGCATCTCCATCACCCATTACGAGACTGTCTGCCGTCACAAATATTCCTACCGTCGTCGAGGCCTCATGGTTCGGAGGCACAATGTAGTCTCTGCTCGTTTGAGGCTTGGCTACCGGCCACCGTGGCAGGTTGCTAGGATGCAGGGTGAGCCTCCCTTCACTGAGCGTCGCTTGTGTCGAGCGCCTCGTGCTAATACTATAGAGCACTATTGCCTGGCCCGCCCCACTGCCCGACACTTGCTGCCCCAGGGCCTGCCACTTGATGTGGTTTGTCGACACCTGCTGAACCATCAGGTTCTGGAGGAACTTCTGGTATGCCACCCTCGTTTTGGTGGATTTAAATAGGTCATAATGTAAATATTTGTCTGTATGCTTGTGCTCCATTTTGTTATGTTTTCGTGATGTGTGTGTGTGTGTGTGTATGTGTGGTTGTAGTCATCGGATTCTCATGGGTCCTGCCTACCCGTATGTATTGTTGCCTGCCTGTTGATTGACGCTACGGTGCAATTAATTTAAAAAAAAAAAAAAATCCCTTTCCACTCAACGGGGGTATGAGTCTCCGAGTGAGGCTTCGGTCGCACAGCCGGTTTTCCAAAACCCTCACACAATACACATACACAACAACACGTTTTTTTCCAGAATAGAGAAATGATTCTCAGGAAGTAATTTCTCAGATCCTCCTTCTTGAAAGTCGACACTGAGAGCAACCCTGGACCCACTTAAGCCCTACATATTTAACATGTGAAGTGGGTTCACAGTTCTTTAATTATGGTTTGCACTGAACTGAACCCCATGGCTAGAGGTGATGGATTTGGAGCTTGTTGAAATGTATTTGTAAAGCCCCTTCCACACTAGAGGCAAAAGACGACGGGCAGATACTGTTATCAATTTTGTTGTTGGATGGCGGGCATGAGTGGCTAATGGCTGCCAGGGACTGTTTGATCTGGTAATACTGGTAGAAAGCGAGAGAATTCCACTCGGTTGCCCGTGCCCGCTGTCTTTTTGCCTCTCTTGTGGAAGGGGCTTTATATATACATTTCAACATGCTCCAAACCCATCACCTCTAGCCAAAGGGTTCAGTTCAGTGCAAATCATAATTAAAGAACTGTGAACCCACTTCACATGCCAAATATCTGCTTCAACAGAACATAACAAAAACACACCTTGTCACCTGGATCTGTTCTAGTTGAATGGCAGAAGAGGGTGTAGCGAGCCGAGCACACACTCATCTCACTCGGCACCTGTCGGCTCCACTCAGCAGTGCCACCAGGCCTTATAAGCGGCCGGGCGGCCCCGCAGCGTCCTCTATGCCTCCAGTTCCAGCCAGGCCAGCAAGCTCTCTCTCCAGCCGCCTGCCCGCTCCGCTCCTGCGCTCACTCTCCACTACTGCAACTCGCCTGTGGCACGGCTCTCTCTCCCTGCAAGACCTACCTCGTGTGTGCTCGCCCCACTACCACATGCTCCTGCTCTACCCTTACTGGCCTGGTCCTGGAATGATTACTATCTGTACTACACCTGCAACATTACCCTGTGTCTACCAATAAACTACTGTAATTTGTACCCTGTGAGTTTGAGCACCCCATGCAACTAGCAACAGCATCTCGTGTTACAAGGGCCTCTGAAGAACTGGACGAATAATGGGTGGATGGTGGATTTAATAGTACCGCAAGTAGTAAAACGGCACTATATAGCGAGCTAGACAATCCCCTTTGGTCAGTGGCTGGAGAAGTAAACATAAATCACTGAAAATCAGATTCATGCCGGTCAGCACATGGGCTAAGGGAATCTCAATGCATTTGTCAGCTTGTATGCCTTTACAACAATAAACTTTTTAATTCAATTCAATACACTGACAGTCTGGGTACTTTGTGTTGTTTCACTCAGAACACAGTGCAATTTGTAATCAACATAGCACATATTCTCAATCCTTGGGGATTGGTGGTCACACTCCCGAGATTCACTCAATCCGGAACTACAATCGAGACTCCCCTAAGTCGACAACGAAAGCGGCCTCTGAACTCCCCAGTTGGAAATCTCGGAAACGCGATATTTGTCATACAAATGCCCTGCTGGAGGTAATAAGAAGGACTCTTCTGTAATTTTTTGTGAGCTTTTATGATATTCAATAAACTTAATAGAGTACAAGTTAACAGTAATTGGAAAGGAAGAACAAGAAATATATTTATTTTATATAATAAGCATTACTGATGTTTCAGTGCTCAAATATATTGGTATATAAATATTATGGTATTTGGCGTGAAGAAATAACTAAATTGGTAACATCGACAACAATTTGTGGATAAGACCGAACCGAAGAGGTCAGAGTCCAACTCAGCTGATAAACGTAAACACAAGACTCGTTCATGCCATCTTACTGCTGGCTGCTGACATCTCTACTGCTTGTACTTGTATTAAGACTTTACAACACCACCACCTTCCTTTCATGGCACAAGTCCTTGCCCAAACCTTGAAAATGGCACCCAGAAGAGTATTTGTCATTGGTGTGGGCATGACCAAGGTAAATTATTTTATAAACTACTAATTTTTTAATTAAAATAGCAATAACAATGCTGCGTCATCATGAGCCAGTTCTGGTGCCTGTATGTGTGCTGTGGGTTAATGAGTCCAATCTCATTATTTTATGGTTTGGTTAGATACTCGGCCAATTATAGTGTACTCGGTTAGGGTATGGCTGATGTAAGCTAGCGACATTCAAGGAGTCATTGATTAGTGCTAGGTTAATTATGGTACTAACCAGGTACAAGCTAGGATCAGTGTCTGTTTAACGGCAGTTGACTAAAGGCACTACACCTTCAATTATTACACTGTACTCCCCATATTAATTCTGTGTATTATATATTCGTAGTTTGAGAAGCCTGGCAGACGAGAAGACTTCGACTACCCTCAGATGGTAAAGGAATCGGTGGGAAAAGCCCTAAAGGATGCCAAAATTACATATGACAAGATTGAACATGCAGCTGTTGGTTATGTGTATGGTGAGTGACTTGACATACAGCTACACCATTAACCACTTAGCCACGGACCTTATCTACCGTGGCAGCTCTGCAGTCCGGGCCTTTCTCCCTCACTCGCGGTCATTATGTAAACAACACATTTGACGGCTAATAGCTTGTAAACCACTCACGCTACTTATATAAATGATACAGGATATTGAAGTACAAACCTTTAGCTGTCTCTTGATGTATTTGAGAAGACTAAATGGACATCTGTAAGATGGGTAGCCAGTTCAGAAAGACTGCAACTCAAAATTCACTTTTACACTCTATTTACATATCTATGTACGTATTCACACTCTGATTTCATAATAAAACATGTCAGAATCACATTTTTCAACACAGAAATTTGAAATAAAATGTCCCTGTCGTTTATACGTACATATATGGTAATTACAGGAAAAAAGGAGCTCTGGAAATACATTCTTCCACCCCCACTGCTCGTTTAACACTGGGTGGCAAGTGGCTGGCTGGAGTTGGGCTACTCCCTACAAGCCCACATTTAGTGTTACCACCCAAGACAACCATGTTATGGGGTGCGCAAATTTAAAAACTGCTCTTGTCAACTTATGTCGTTACCTGCAGTCCTCCACACTTGTTGGTGGTGTCGACTTACGTCATCACCTGCGGTTAAGGGCTTAAAGTGCAAGAGTACCTGGAGAAGGCATAAGATAGGGTTGATAGGAGAGCCATGACAGATGTTCTAATGATTTACGGTGTTGGTGGGCACTTGCTGGAAGGCACTGAGGCCTTTTATAAAGAGGCAAAAGCATGTGTGCAGGTAGAGGGTGATCTGAGTGAAAGTTTTGATATTAGTGTAGGGTTGAGGCAAGGGTGTGTTATGTAACCATGGTTGTTTAGTGTCTATATGGATGGTTGTATGAGGGAGATGAAGGCTAAAGGCCTAGGAGCCAAGCTGAGGCTGAATGGATTAAATTGGTCCTTGGTGGCAAGCTTATTTGCTGATGATACTGTGTTGATGGCTGAGAGTGAAAGAAAGTTGCAGAGGGTAATGGATGAGTTTCAGTCTATGTGTAAACAAAGGAAACTGAAGGTGAATGTTGGTAAAAGAAAGGTGATTGTATTTGAGAGGGCAGAAACTGAAGTATTTAACTTTGCTACACCCTATAGAGTGGGAGTGACAACTGGGACTAAGTGTGAGATAACTCTAGGGTGTGAGAGGATGGAGGAGGTGAGGAAGTTTAAGTACTTGGGAACAGTTCTATTTAAACATGGTGGTATGGAAGGAGAATTAGGGAGAGGGCAGTGAGGGGTAGACAGGCCATAGCATCACTGGGGAGAATGCATAGAAGTGAAAAGGAGACTACGAAATAGTATAATCCTGCCAACACTAACATATGGACATGGAGTAGGGCTTACCAGTCTAGAATAGGTGCAGTGGAAATGAGTTAGTTGAGAGGAGGATGTGGACTGATGGGGTGGGATGGAGAAAGTAATGAAAGTGTGTATGAGAGATGTGGTATGAGAAGGAAATTTGTATTGAGTGTGGGGTGGTTGAGAGGGTAAAGCATAATACATTGAGGTAGTTTGGACATGTGAAGAGAATGCAAGGTGAGGGGGTTGTAAAGAAGGTGTATGGAAGTGAAGTTGTGGCACCTGGTGTGAGGGGCAGACCACCGGTCAGATGGCAGAACAGAGTGGAAGAGTATCTAAGGGAGATAAACGTGAGCAGCAGAGTAGGGTTTGACCAAGTAAGGAGGGAGTGTTGAAACAGGGAAAACTGGCGACTCTTTTTCTGTGGCCACCCCCTTGGGGGGAGTTCCATGAGGGAACGAGGCATCAGAGCTATAGATAGATAGATAGAGATAATGAGGACAGCAGCAGAGGTAGTGGGATACAAGACACAGAAGAGGGGCAAGAAAGGGAGTTCTTGGTGATCAGAAGAAGTGAAAGATGCAGTAAAGAAGAAAAGGAAGGCATATAGGAGAACATTGCAGAGGAATGTGTCAGAGGAAGTGAAATAGAGGTGGAAGAGAGAATATAATGTATGTAAGAGGCAAGTGAAGAGGATGGTGAGTGAGAGTAAAAGGAGAGGGGATGAGGAGTTTAGTAGGAAATTGAGTGAGAAGTTTAAAGAAAACAAGAAATTATTCTGGAAGGAGTTTAAAAGAGAAAGAAGAGAAGGAAAGTCTGGTAGTGTGAGAATGAAGAGAGAAGATGGAGTCACTGTGAGTAGAAGTGAAAGAAGTGTGGAAGAGGCATTTTGATGGATTGATGAATGAGGGGCCTGGAGGGGAGGCGGTGGTGACATGCATGGAGATGAAGGCAGGTGATAGACAACAGGGTGTACAGGGAGAATTAGGAAGGGAAGAGGTTTGGAAAGCAATAGGAAAGTTGAAGATGGGAAAGGCACCGGGGGTGGATGGGAGGTAGTGGTGGAGTGGATGTTCCTTATATGCACATTGGCTTGGAGGCAGGGAGAGGTGCCAGAGGATTAGAGGAAAGCCATAATTGTACCTTTGTATAAGGGGAAGGGGAGTAAGGATGAGTGTGGTAGCTATAGGGGAATAAGCCTTCTTAGTGTACCGGGGAAGGTGTATGGGAAGGTTCTTACTGAGAGACTGGTTGAAGTAACAGGGAATAAATTTAGTGAGTAGCAGGGAGGGTTCAGAAAGGGTAGAGGATGTGTGGACCAGATAATTGCATTAAAATCAACAGTGGAGAAATATATTGGGAAGGGTAGGAAGTTGTATGCTGCCTTCAGGGATTTGGAGAAGGCATACAATAGGGTTGATAGGAGAGCTATGACAGAAGTGTTGAGAATTTATGGTGTTGGGGGTTCTTTGCTGAAAGGCATTGAGGCCTTTTATGCAGATGTAAAAGCATGTGTACGGGTAGAGGGTGGTCTAAGTGAGAGTTTTAATATTAGTGTAGGGCTGAGACGGGGGTGTGTTATGTCATCATGGCTATATATATATATATATATGGATAGGTGTATGAGAGAGATGAAAGCCAAAGTGAATGGCCTGGGGGTGAAGTTGAGGCTGAATGAAGTAAATTGGTCCTTGGTGGCAAGTTAATTGTGGATGACACTGTGTTGATGGCTGAGAGTGAAAGGGAGTTACAGACAGTGGTGGACAAGTTTCAGTCTGTGTGTAAACGAAGGAAACTGAAGGTGAATGTTGGTAAAAGTAAGGTGATGGTATTTGAGAGAGCTGAAACTCAAGTGATTGACTTTGCTACACCTTACAGAGTGGGAGTACCAACTGGGACGAAGTGTGAGATAACTCTGAGGGGTGAGAGGATGGAGGAAGTGAAGGAGTTTAAGTACCTGGGTACAGTTCTGTGCAAACACGGAAGAATGGAAGGAGAAATTAGGGAGAGAATAATGAGGGTTAGACAGGTCATAGGATTCCTGGGTAGGATTATGAAGGGTAGAAGTGTGAGTATGGAAGTGAAAAGGGGACTACAAAATAGTATAATCCTGCCAACACTGACATATCCATCAGAGACATGGAGTAGGGCTCATCAGTCTAGAATAGGTGCAGTGAAAATGAGTTACTTGAGAGGAGCATGTGGAGTTTCTAGGTGATTGGAGAAAGTAATTAGAGTGTGTATGAGATGTGGTATGAGTGAGAAGGCAATTGGTATTGAGTGTGGAGTGGTTGAGAGAGTGAAGCGTAATACACTGAGGTGGTTTAGACATGCAGAGAGAATGCAATGTGAGGAGTTTGTAAAGAAAGTGTATGGAAGTGGGACCTGGTGTAAGAGGCAGACTTCCAGTTAGATGGCAGAACACAGTGGAAGAGTATGTAACGGAGAGAAACGTGAGGGGCAGAGGAGGGCTTGACCAATTAACGAGGGAGTGTTGGAACTGGGAAACCTGTTGACACTTCTGCCGTGGCCATTCCAATGGGGGGAGTTCCCTGAGGGAACGAGGTGTCAGAGCTATAGATAGATAGAGTATGGCATTGCCAAACCATGTACAGTCGGCAGCATAAATTCGCGTCCATCTTGTGTACTTCATTTTGCTAATAAGACCAAATAGTTAATTGCATTCTGAACCAGTTTATTTTATTCCACCAACATATATACTTAATTTACCATATGAGAACTATACCTGTCATCTCTGTATTAAAATTGTATTACATAATCACTATAGCTAATACATACACAGGTGTAAATGAAGCGAACTTATGCTGCTGACTGTACAGTTACCTGGAAAGGTTGTGTCCTTTCTTTCTTTCTTCTATTACTCATAAAATTGTAGTTTGTTTACATTGGAAGGGAAATAGTATACTTTACTTCTGTATTGATGGAAAAGTTACCTGAACTGAAATCATAATACCTACTGTATAATGAGTTTGTGCAATTAGTAATTTCAAGTCTCATTACCATGACAGGTGATTCCACTTGTGGCCAGCGAGCTTTGTATGAGGTAGGCATGACAGGGATTCCCGTATACAATGTGAACAACAATTGCTCAACCGGGTCCACTGCACTCTTCATGGCTCGGAACCTGGTAATGGGAGGTCAAGCAGACTGTGTATTGGCAGTGGGTTTTGAGAAGATGGAGCGTGGTTCTCTCAAGAATAAGGTATAATATCAATGTATTGTATTAACATCAATTTTACTCTAGCTGGCTGTAACTTTTAAAGTCTACAGCCAATGTCAGTAGGTTGTACTGTACCTGATTGTCAAATATATGACTCCAAACTTTGGGTGGCAAGGTTGGACTAATCATTGTTAATCTTTACAAGATAACAAAAATGAAAATATTTGCCATCAAATATAGAGTACCATGTTCATTTAGCCTTTATTGGGTGACATTACTCTTATGTTATGCTTGTCTTGAAGTCTGTAATAAAACAGTACTGTATACAGTACTCAAAACTCACTGCATACCATTTCAATATGTCAAGAACTCATTATACTGTACTGTATATCCATAACCCAGAGTACAATGAAGAATTCATGTACCATCTTTAGTCTTACACTTCTGCTTTGTTTCATGTGTTAAGTATAATGACCGTGAGAACCCGATTACCAACCATGTGCTGGCACTGGCTAATGTGGCTGAGATTGGGACAGCACCCATGGCACCTCAGTTGTTTGGTTCAGCAGGCAATGAACACATGCAGAAATATGGCACCACACCACTCCACCTGGCCAAGATTGCATACAAAAACCATCTGCATTCCACTAATAACCCGTAAGTCATCCATTGGATAAATTAATCTAATGGTATGTACTCATGTTGCTGACATGTAAATCACTGGTGCAATTTAATTATGTTCCTGCTAATAATTCTCAAGGAATTGATGAAAAACTTGTGTACTTGCATACGTAAGCACCATATAGGCAAATTTAACATGGCATGCAAGAATGTCAGGGAGTAGGTGAGAATGACGACTGGTATGATTACTCCATGTATTGTCTATGGAACAGTAACATTAACCACTCAGATACTTCCCTTTGTAATTGGTAAACCACTGTGGATTTAGGTACTCGCAGTTCCAGGAAGCCTACTCTCTAGACCAGATCCTGAACTCTCCCCAAGTGACGGGCCATCTCACCAAGCTACAATGCTGCCCGACTTCAGATGGGTCAGGTGCTGCCATACTGGCCTCTGAGGACTTTGTGGTCCAGCATGGCCTCCAGAACCAAGCTGTGGAGATACTTGCTATGGAAATGACCACTGATTTCCGCTCAACATTTGATGACGAGAGCCCAATGAAAATTGTGAGTCATAGGATAATATTGTACTTACAGTAGTTATGAACCTGTTACCTTGTTATTATATTGCAGGTGTCAATGAAACTTATAAAAGGATTCTCCATGTGTCAGAAGACTCATGGTATTGCCTAAATTCCTCTATCTCTAGACCTTGCATACTGGTTATATTTCTGGTTTCATTTAGGGGATCAGACCAACCTCAGCTACACTGCACATTCAAGGAAATTATTGCTTTATGAGCTGTATCTCTACTCAGGAATATCTGTCTATATTACACAACACTGTCATATTAATTCTTTTCATAAACTACAACTCTTATAACTACAGATCCAAAATTTAAATATTCCTTCATAAACTATTGGTCTCTCAGGGAAAGAGAGACTAAGAGATTTTATATAACATAAGATGCCATCAGCGTTCCTACCAGTGAAAAAAATCATAGTATATATACTGTACAACTGTAAATATTGCATTTCCGGGTTATCTTTTGTAGGGATATTATTTAGAAGCACAATAAAGGAGTTCTTTATCGGTTGGCTCTTGAATATTGATATACTGTATTTAGAAAAGCATGAAAAATCCTTTTTTCGAGATGAATGTTTAGAAGATTACTGTATAAGCGTTTCTTTGACAGGATGGTTCTTAGATGATATTTTTATAGAATTTGAGATGTTGAATTTGAAGACATATGGCATTTAGAAAGCTTCAGTACAGTAAAAAGATGACTTGGCTGGTAGGCATTGAAGTAATGTTTGAAGAACTATGATGCTTATTTGTAGGATGATCCTTTATAAACATTTGCTTCAGACCAGTGTGATGATAATATTTTTGCTAGGTTGGGTTTGACATGACCAAGGCTGCAGCTGAGAAAGTGTACAAGACGGCTAATGTGAATCCCAGTGATATTGATGTGATCGAGCTTCATGACTGTTTCTCGGCCAATGAGTTAATTACATATGAAGCTCTCGGTAAGACCTACAGTTATTACAGTAAAACCCTTATACCTCAGCATTGTAATTAAGAAAGTCCAACTACAGTCGTGTATCTCTCCCTGTTGCCAGATTGTAACAGTACTTATTGGTTAGACTTGGCATAGGGTGCTCCTCGCTATCTTTTCCCATGTTTAGAAATGCAACTGAGGGGTAACATCTTCCATATCCTACCAAATAGCCTAGCTTGAATTACATTACAGTAAGACTACAAAGATCCATATTTTGTAAAGATCCTGGAGACAGATACAGCTGCTTTGAAACAAGTTACCTTTTTTTCACTCAAAACAGTGGTCACTGTTCCAGTTACATTACACCGAGGCATTTTAAAGCTGTAACTGCAACCATACTTTTTTAGTGAATATACAATATTATTAATGACTATGAACTATATTTGCATGCTTTTCAGGGCTGTGTGGTGAAGGTGAGGCTGGGAAACTGATAGACTCTGGCAACAACACATATGGTGGGAAATATGTCATCAACCCTTCTGGTGGACTCATCTCTAAAGGTCATCCCCTCGGAGCTACTGGTGAGTACATGATAACAGACTAGAAAACTTAATCATTGTAAAATTTTCAGCAACCTGGTGTCAGTCTAAGTATACTGTAATAATAGTATCCTGTGGAAGTATTACGTGTTGCCAGGGTAACTTTTTGAAATAAAAATAGTACAGTAAAAGTCCAGTCTTTCGGCATCCAACGTTTCGGCACATCTGATTTTACGGCATTTAAAAAAAAAAGTTTCATTCTGATAATTATTCGACATTTCGGCACATTTCCAAAAAGATATCGGTACATGACAGCTTTGAAAAGGGCGTCATGATCGTCGGCCATCTTGTGTAGTGACGTCATGGACTAAACTCCTCCCATTAGGCTAACTGGCTAGCTACCCGCCGGGCTCTTGTGTGAGAGGGTAAGAGTAGCGCGTACGAGACAATGAGTTTATCCTGTATTCGGCCCTTGTGAGTGAGCGTCACTTTCGAATGCTTGGTGAACTTGTGGTATGTGGTGAGCTTTGTTTTGGCCTACCTCTATTATTACCAACATTTATTATTGAAAAATGGCTTCAACAAGTGAAAATCTTTCTTCTATAATGAAGAAACGCTCCCAGCCACAGATCATCTACACATCATAAATACGCCTTTATTTTTGTATTTCACAAATAAATATGAAAAAAATACATTCTGTATTAATTATTCATTACTTATAGTTACAAAAAATCACATGCTAGACAATTAGCCTATCCAATGATTCGGCAAATTCAATATTTCGGCACCTACTTGGTCCAGAAGGTGCCGAAAAACAGGACTTCTACTGTACTTTGCTTTTTGCCAGCAAAAGTTTTGTTAGTAAAAATGCAAGTTTCTAAGCAATTTTTCATTTGAAAATTGAAATAAAAGATTTGGAGCCAATTTTTGGCATAGGAAGGAAGAACTGTTAAGATTGTTGCAATTAACATAAAGGAAAGATTTGGCTCGATTCCAGACTGAAATACTGTACAGTATACAGGGCACAACATTCAATAGTATGAAGGGGACGATGGTACTATCTGTATACTTCTTCCTTATTGTGGACTCTTTGTATGAGTTTTGTGTGTGTTGTCATTGAATCCAGTACAGTAATTTTCTTTCAGGAAACCGTTATCCTTATACTATTAAATGGTATTCATATATCAGATTACTGTTACAAGATTATTAAATATGTAAAATTGTTATTCATATATTTTTTTTTTTGCACCGCTTATAGTCACACATGCAATATTCAATATGTTGTGTGAAACAAAATATGATAAAATTTTTATGGCAAGTGTGACAACACTTTCTAGTGCTGTGGTACTTTTACTATACAATATTTTGTCTGTGTAAGTCCAAAGCTACCCACACACGATCTTTAATACGGACATCAGTAACTAAAAACCCTTGCAGCCACAAACATGTCAATAATATTGATCAATACCCAATATTTATCAATATTATTGATCGTGTGTGGGTACAGTACCATAAGCCAAGATATATAGACAGTAGTCTATAATTCTTGCCTTAAGCTACGCCTATTCCTCTGTACAGTTTATAAACAGTAAGCAATATACATGTATGTGTGCTCTTCTGCCTTTGAATACTATGTACTGTACAATTGCCAGCACATATGACTATAGTCAAACCAGAATATACTGAGCCTTCGGGTAGGGTCGAGGATTAAGAGCGGCGTTGCCAAATCACCACCAAAACATACCCACATGGTATCCAACATTCTCTGTAATAAATTTAATGGGGTTGCCTTCGCTGTACGAGCAACTGACTGAGAGGGATCTAATAGGGGTCCTCTATTGGCCTTCTCATGGAGGAAATATCTATTTACATTATAAATAATTTCCTTGGCTTGGCTGTGGAGAACACCGACGCGCTTGGGAGATGTGTCGTCCATAGTGGTTGGTGCGAGAATGACCAGGTGACTGACATGAGTACACGTGTCCTTGATCCGCCATGAACCCTTTGTCACAGGAGATGTGGCAGCATGTACAAAATAGCATGTCACATGTTGTATAGAGTTGTTGTCAATATACTTACAATGAACCTAACTCGTCATTATAAATACTTTTTTTTAACATTGTATTATATATCGAATACTTAGAACTACTACAAATTGGCTTATGCATTAAAATTTTAACGATATGGGTTTGTTTTGGTGATGATTTGGCAATGCCGCTCTTAATCCGGACCCCACCCTAGGGCTCAGTATATTCTGGTTTGACTATAGTACAGGAGAAGTGGACTGACAAGGCTGACTGTACCAGTTATAAGTGCCAGCAACTGTACCATAATTTGCACTGTGTACTTTTTTTTGCATTGTGTACCGGTACCTGTCATATTTAAATATTGACAATAAATATTGATCATGTGAGGGCAATATTGATGGTATTGACAAACAAAATATTAACAATACCAATATTGACGGGTTTGGAAATATTTCTGATATTGAAAATATTTATTGTACTGTATTGTTAACTTGTTTGTCAATACTGATTCCAGTGTTAACCATTAGCCATGGTGATCGGATATAGCAGCTTTCCTCTAGGAGCTTAGTTGCTCAAACAAAAGCAGACATTCAGGATTTACTACTGTTTTATACATGCATATAAAGACTTGCCCATGTTATGGGATTCACTGCAACAGACTGTATTGAAAAAAGAAAAAGAAAAATGAAGCAAACGATATACATTTTGGTGAGGCTGTACTTTTTTTTTTTTTATCCATTCTTTTGTCCACCTGTTTTTTAGGCTTATTTTCTAATGAAAAAGCAAAAAGAATGGCAGCACAGTCTTTCTCTGCAGACATATTATCTGCAAAAGACGGTAAATATTGAAAGAATTACCGTTATCGCGTACTGTTTTTCTACCTTCATTACCCACTTATTTAGACAATTCTAAGACTATTTTCTTCTATGGCATTTCCTCCACAAATGCCCCATTTCCAAGATAGGGCATATTCAAATGGGGCATTTTGAAAGTAGCCTGACTTTACCTGACCTTACCTAACCTAGACCACAGCAGACTACCGGGACCTAACCTGGGCAAACTACCGGGAAATAACCGTGGTAAATTACAGGAAATGACCGGGATAAAATACTGGGACCTAGCCGGATCTGGCAACACTGCTACAAAACGGTAATTCTTTCAATAAATACCAGCTGTTATTTAATTAAAGAAGAAATAAATTATTAGCTGGTGATTCCGTCTCGGCAACGGGCTTATAAAAATATCACTTCTTGCTATTCTTAAAACAAATATGAACACGTAGATTACAGTATATTAGTGCATATATAATCAGTACGGGAACGGTAACACTTTAATTAAAATAGTAGTTAGTCCAAATGTAACTATTAAGTGAGGCAAAAAGAATATGGAACTTGATGGAAGTGAAGATGGTACAGTACAAAGTGCGGAGTGGCTTGCATCAGCTGATTAGGTAAGTTGTGGGAATGTCATAACTCGTATATTGCTCCGTGTTTTTCTGGTTATTCTCACGATAACAATTTAGCCATAGTATCAAGAAAATGGTTAAACTGCTCTATCCAGTGTAGGCTACAGTAATATTGCACCGTATAATAGTTACTAGAATGGTATCCGTAACCAGATCTTAACCTGCTTGTGTTACTTTGGGTTGCCTGACTGAGCTTCCCATCTTTTAAATAATTATCAGTCTATTTTAGGAGCACTTTTTCCATATTTGGCTTAAGTCTATAACCACGAACCACTAATGTATACAGTAACCAATGTAGGAGCAAAGAAGTCAATGCTAACGTTAGGGGTATCATTAAAGGTTCCGACAGTTCAGAGTCCAGTCCCGAGGGTCATAGGTAGTGCAAGATCTAGATCTTGAGGTAGTGTAGGTATTTATTGAAAGAATTACCGTTTTGTAGCAGTGTTGCCAGATCCGGCTAGGTCCCAGTATTTTGCCCCAGTCATTTCCTGTACTTTACCACGGTTATTTCCCGGTAGTTTGCCCAGGTTAGGTCCCGGTAGTCTGCTTTGGTCTAGGTTAGGTTAGGTCAGGCTAATTTTAAAATGCCCCATTTGAATATGCCCTATCTTGGAAATGGGGCATTTGTGGAGGAAATGCCATAGAAGAATATAGTCTTAGAATGGTCTAAATAATATGGTTAGTATTAGGTTAGGTAGTGAGCCATTTGCTTAATTAAATCAAAAGAATCAGATATAAAATGGGACAACTTTTGATATTTATCTAGACCAGGGATGCACAACCTTTTGGCTTCTCGGGCCACATGATCAACCTTAAAACTCACCGAGGGCTGCAAGATTTATGTTGAGCAAAAATGTAGAAATTTTGGTAAATATTGAAAGAATTGCCGTTATTGCGTACAGTTTTTCTACTTTCATTACCCACTTATTTAGACAATTCTAAGACTATTTTCTTCTATGGCATTTCTTCCGCAAATGCCCCATTGGCTTGCATCAGCTGATTAGGTAAGTTATGGGAATGTCATAACTCGTATATTGCTCCTGACCTTACCTAACCTAACCTAGACTCACAGCAGACTACCGGGACCTAACCTGAGCAAACTACCGGGACCTAATCTGGGCAAGCTACTGGGAAATAACCATGGTAAAGTAGAGGAAATGACCGGGGCAGAATATTGGGACCTAGCCGGATCTGGCAACACTGCTACAAAATGGCAATTCTTTCAATAAATACCAAAATTTTAGGTGCATAATGGTAAAAATACAGTACTTAATGACTTAATCCATTATGTTACAAAACACCTATGATTAACCCTTACCTGGCATACATGACACATTCTTAATGCGATTTTTGACACTGATTCATAGACAAGCTTCTTTATGTTGGGTTGAAACTTTGTTGTTGCCAGTCGCAAAACAGTACTCTCTTTCATCACTCAGCCTGCTTCGAATGTTTGACTTGTTTCGACTTAGCAGACTAAATGTTTGTTCACATATATAGGTAGAGCCAAATAAGCTTGCATAAATAGCAGCCTTGTTTCTCAAATAAAGATATTGATTGATCTTTGGGCAAACAATTAAATCCACTTCCTTAAACTTTTATGAAGAATGTCGCATGTATGAAGAACGGCACACTTTGAATGATCTGAACTGCTATTTATCACCTTTTATTATTTATTACCTACTAAGGGCTGCTAGAGGCTTGCTTGAGGGCCACAATTCGCTCGTGTGAAGCGGGCCTTAGGTCCCGATAGTCTGCTGTGGTCTAGGTTAGGTTAGGCAAGGTCAGGCTCATTCCCCAATTCCCGATTTAAATATCCCCTATATTGGAAATCGGGCATTTTGATGAAAATAGTCTTATAATGGTATAAATTAGTGAGTAATGATGATAGAAAAACCATCCTAGAGAATGGCAATATAGTACCATATATATTTACCAAACTTTTTATCTGTGTAACTCACAGTGGTCATAATTTTTGCATGAAAGTTAAAATTTACCAATGCCAAGGTTACGTCTTCCCAGGACTAAAATGTATGGCATGACTGACTTCTTTGGCACAGTTAGGTTTAAAGAAGGTAAAGGTAGTGTGATATTGCACAAACTATTTCCTTGCTCACAAAACAAAGCTATAAATTAAAGATAGGTGGACTCTGGAGAGCACTATCAACTCCACTAAAGCAGTATTTTTTATTGTATACTGCAGAAAGTGAATGCAATCTTTGCCAAGCATGATCAAACACAATATATACAGCTGTGGTTTCAATGATTTTGGAAAAATAGTTTATCAAATATGATTTCTCCACCCAGACCATCCATTCTCACTCTGTACACATAATAGTGTATTATGTATACAGTATGTTTACATTGCATAAAATTACTTCAATACTCTACATTAGAGATGTATCAGATGTCTAAAAATAAGGATGTGGACCATTATTTAACCTGTATCGTACAGTATATTCATTCTGTATGGTTGTCTAAGGTCAATACCTATTACAGGCAAGACTGATAGAAAAGATAAAATACAGTAAACTGGACTTGGCCTATATTTCCAAAAGAATTTGCTGGTATGCACTGTATTATCAGTGCTATAGCATCTTGTATACCAGCACTATCTTTTATCTCTTCTGATAAAGTTCACCTTTATAAAACTAGTGGTAGAGATTGGTCCTTTTATCTCTAAGTATCTTCTGAGGTTGGGTGCCTGTAACCAGTAAGCTATACAGATATTCTTAATATTTTTAGATTTATAAGGTATGGCTTATTAAATGCCATGGTCACTCTTTTTATAGTAAATGTGATAAAAGAAAATAGACTTGTAGTGCTCTGAAATAATGTTAACAAAAACAAACACCTCCTTCCCTAAAAAACTTCATTCTTCAGAAGTTTAGGTACCTCCTGAATGAGGGAGGGGAGGGTCATAATTCATATTGTTAATTTCTTATTATCTGTTTTACTAGGACTTGCCCAGTGTAGTGAGTTGTGCTGGCAGTTGCGTGGTGAAGCTGACAAACGCCAGGTCCGAGGAGCAAAGTTGGCACTGCAACATAACCTGGGTTTGGGAGGTGCAGCAGTTGTCACACTATACAAGATGGGCTTCAGAGGCAATGACCGAGGGTTTGTATCTTTTGAAATTTTCTTCCAAGACATAGAAAGGCTAGGCCTGAAAATCATAGGGAATGGAAGGTTGTTGGCCAGTTGATTACTTTTTTTATATTCCATCACTAAAAATATTTTAGGCTTCATGCAGCCTATTACTGAGACCCAGGCCATCACCAATCTACACACATGTCATGACTTCCAAATTGGTCTAGAGCCACAGAGAATATGTAAGGGTATATCATAAAAAGTGTGGCTGCCATGTTACAGTTAAAAGGTTAAAGGTCCGCCAATGAGTGGCAGTCAATGGGACAGGGGTACACACACTGTGTGTATGAAACACAACTATAGCACACATCACAAGGATGATGCGTGGCCCAAAGACCTCTCCACCCACATGAGACCCGAGCAGCTTCGGCTATGGCTGCGTGAGCAGGAAGACCTCAGACAGCCGACTCAAACCCCCCACCCCTTGCTCACAGGGGTGGTAACCTCTGGCATTAGTGGCATTTTTAACGTGTCCCGAGCAAGGATCGAACGCTGGGCCACAGAATTGCAGCCACAGCCTCTACCACTGTGCTAGCCAGAAGTTGCGGAAAGGAGTTCCTGTATCCACTCTCTTACCTCACTACCCTACCCCTAGACCAAATGGGGAAACTCAGGCGCCACTCATGTCCGTCGTTACAAAGTGAAAATGTCTTCATTCATATAGACCTTCACCACTACAGTAATGCTGCCACATTAGGTTTGGGGGTAGGGTAGTGAGGTAGGAAAGGAGATAGAGGAACCCCTTTCTGCAACTGTACTAGTGAGTGTGTTTTATGATACACCTGACCCTCCATTTCCCGGACAATTAGGGGAGAGCACTATCTCTATCTATAGCTCTGACGTCTCGCTCCCTCTGGGAACTCTCCCAAAGGGTGTGGCCATAGCAAAAGTGTCTCCAGTTTTCCTTGTTCCAACACTCCCTCCTTACTTGGTCAAACCCTACTCTGCCCCTCATGTTTCTCTCCCTTACATACTCTTCCACTCTGTTCTGCCATCTAACCGGAGGTCTGCCTCTCACACCAGGTCCCACAACTTCACTTCTATACAAACTCCTCACCTTGCATTCTCTCTACATGTCCAAACCATCTCAATGTATTACGCTTCACCCTCTCAACCACTCTACACTCAATACCAATTGCTTCTCACTCATACCACATCTCTCATTACTTTCTCCATCCCACCTAGTAACTCCACATGCTCCTCTAAGGTAACTCATTTCCACTGCACCTATTCTAAACTGGTGAGCCTTACTCCATGTCCATGTCTCTGATGCATATGTCAGTGTTGGCAGGATTATACTGTTTCTTAGTCCCCTTTTCACTTCCATACTCACAATCCTCCACATGGATCCTATGACCTGTCTACCCATCACTGCTTTCTCCCTAATTTCTCCTTCCATACTTCCGTGTTTGCACAGAACTGTTCCCAAGTACTTAAACTCCTTCACTTCCTCAATCATCTCACCCCCTAGAGTTATCTCACATTTAGTCCTAGTTGGTACTCCCACTCTGTAAGGTGTGACAAAGTCAATCACTTCAGTTTCCTTCGTTTACAACTTTACACATAGGCTGAAACTCATCCACCACCCTCTGTAACTCCCTTTCACTCTCGGCCATCAACAAATTGTCATCCACAAATGAGCTTGCCACCAAGGACCAATTTACTCCATTCACTGTCAGCTTCGCCACCAGGCCTTCATCTCTCTCATCCAACCATCCATATATATATTGAACAGCCATGGTGATAGGACACACCACTGTCTCATCCCTACACTAGGATTAAAATTCTCACTTGCTTTTGCCTCTGCATAAAATTCCTCGATGCCTTTCAGCAAACACCCCCAACACCGTAAATCCTCAACACTTCTGTCATAGCTCTCCTATCAACCTTATCATATGCCTTCTCCAAGTCCATCAAGGCAGCATAGAACTTCCTGCCCTTCCCAATATATTTCTCCACTGTTGATTTTAATGCAAATATCTGGTCCACACATCCTCTACCCTTTCTGAACCCTCCCTGCTCTTCACTTACTTTATTCCATGTTACTTCAACCAGTCTTTCAGTAAGAACCTTCCCATACACCTTCCCCGGTACACTAAGAAGGTTTATTCCCCTATAGCTACCACACTCCTCCTTACTCCCCTTCCCCTTATACATATGTACAATTATGGCTCTCCTCCAATCCTCTGGCACTTCTCCCTGCTTCCAAGCCAATGTGCATATAAGCAACATCCACTTCACCACTATCTCTCCCCCACACTTTAACATTTTAGCAGTTATCCCATCCACCCCTGGGGCCTTTCATATCTTCAACTTTCCTATTGCTTTCCTAACCTCTTCCCTTCCTTATTCTTCCTATACACCCTGTCGTCTACCACCTGCCTCCATCCCCATGCATGTCACCACCGTCTCCCCTCCCGTCCCCTCATTCATCACTCGTAAATGTCCAGGGTCACTGACTGTTGCTGGACATTTACCCTACTCGGTCTGTGTATCACCACTTGCCCTGGACTCTTACAAATGTCTGGGTGTCACTACCTACACTACAGTGTGTCCAGCACTCAACAGAACAGTATGGAGGTCAACCCACATATCAACATAACTGAATTAACATACAAAACATAGTGTATTAACAATAAATGTACAGTATACTGTAAAGTAGGCTACTGCAATTACCTTACTGTAGTGTAGTAATGCCGTGATAATGGTGGTAGCCACTAGCCAGCCTGAATAGTTAGAACTATTCGGAGTCAGACACGACGTAATGTGCCACTTTTTTCATTGATGGAGCCATCTTGGTCTTTAAAAAGGCAAAATATTATCACAACAATGATGCTCTTTGTATGTGAGGAGACAACAACACTAGGCAGGCAATGTGTTTATAATTTATGTTTGTGTTCTGACACGGGCAAGGGATCAGAAAGTTTGAAATTGCCGCACAGACTTTTTAAACTTTACCAGATGGTCCGAGCGTATGTCCGGTAATCATACAATCATATTGTTGGACACTTGGACATTGTCCGGCAGGCAAATCCGACATCTGGCAAAAAGTGGCCCTATGATTGGCACCTGACACTAGATTTGGAAAAATACATTTTCTCAGCCCTCTTCTGAGTGACTTGGATCTCCAAACCTTTAGGTTTTGAGGTCAGCACGCAGCAGCTGCATGGGGGTGAAGTATTCACAGAATTTATACTGCTCACAAAAGTACAGTACTTTGAGGCACTTTTAGCTCAAGTGATATGTAATATGATCTGTATGTGAGAAGTTTTGGGAGAAATAGACTCCAAAGAACTTGTGTGTCACTAAAGAAGAGAGGCTTGTCATTTGGAAAATTAGCTTGAGTTAAAAGGTAAAGAAATTATGTTTAGAAGCATAAATAGCCACTAGGGTTTCTCTGCCTCAACTGGAGGTGAGTCAGGTGTGCCACTGCATTATCACATGATGTAAAGAGCAGTGAGGATGGACAGTACAGTAATTGTCAAACCTGGTGAAGTAGTGCAAAGTGAAATAATTGGTATAAGAGTGGTGCATATGATTTCTATATACAGTACTCTAAGGAAATACTGAAATGAAAGGTATGATTAATAGGAAGTGGAAACTGTGAGAATCATAATTACAGTGTATTTATTCCAATGTGCTTACACTTTTAGGATTGTAGCTGCTGCTACATTGGCTAAGGATGACTTCAAGAGTTCAGCTATCTTCAGTGCTATTGAAGAGGCATTGAAAGCTGATGGCCCTGCTCTTGTAAGCAAGGTAAGGTGTCATATAGGCATTACTGTATTTATTTTGCTAAATGTAGCCTAACAAATTTTACCATGATCTTCAGGCTGGTATTATTAAAACTTTCTCTTTGATGAATGTACTCTTCGTCACTATATTCGCATTGCAAATAATGGGAACTGAGCGACGAAGAGAAAGTTTAATAATACCAGCCTCATTGTTTATGTGGTGGTTGATAGTCAAGGCCTTATCAGGGAGCTGTCTGTGAGTGCCATAAATTTTCACTCTCCTTTATGAAGAGAGTTTTGGGAGAAACAGTATTGTAGGGCAGGTGGCTGAATGGTTAGTGTTCTGGACTCGCAAACTACAATATAGGTTGGGAGTTCGAATCCTCTCAAGTGAGGGGCTGAGAATATTTACTCTTCCAAGTTGAGTTTCAGGCACTAAACTATAAGGCCACCAAACGTCACAAAACATCCTTGCTGGTATCATAACAGTTGCAGTAGTTGGAAATTACCCTCACTTCCTTCCCTCTGTGGCTGGGTGCCAGTTCGGAAGTCGTGACAAAAACAAAAATTGACATGAGAGGCACACAAACACTTGCTGCAGCCTCCATAAGCCTACACTACATAGCAGATCATCCACACCTGCCAAGGAACATCAAAACAATACCCAGTACATGATACCATACACAAATACTGTACTATTATCTCTTACACCCTGCCCATTCCAAATCAGTCTCTAGAAACATATCCATACTAAAATCAAGCACCAATCTATCCAAACACTCAAAAACAACACTCAGCTGCTTGTACGACCTCCTGACATCCACCCATCTGAATCCTCCCTTCCCCGTGAGAACAGAGTCCACCTGGCCAGGCTGCGATGTGGCCACCACCCAGCCCTTGTAACATACCAGAAGAAGCTGAATGGATCCATTGTGGATGCCTGTCCAGGATGCAACATAGCACCCCATTCTATTAAACAAATTATGGAAGACTGCAATGTACAGTCGGCCTCAGGAACTCGTACACAGAGCATTAGTCAAACGGGTTCTATATTCTGCACATACTGTAGGCATTGTTCTGCTGACTGATTAAAGTACAGTACCCGCAAAAAAACTTGCACCCACCTGTTGGCAACAGCGAGCGCACGAGTTAGCCTTTTGTAGTGCGTGGATAGGCCTCCTCAAATATTTTTTTTTACACATTTGGCAACCCCTTGTACACAACGGCTACTGCCCTGTACAACTGAAAGTGATTTATGTCCAATGCTGTCAGTGCTATGGTAATGGAGGGGTGTATCGCTCTCCTTCTTAACACCACTTCTTCACTACTCTCACCCTCCCTCCTTTGTTCTCCAATATTTCTTCTCCATGTTCTTCATCATGCCTGCCAAAATATTGTCAGATGTGGAGGCTAGAATTCTCACCCTGATTAAAGAAAACGTGTCTATAAGGAAACTGCAAGACGTGTGGGGCGAAATGTTTCCACCAATGTCTGAAGGCTGCAGCCGAAGCTGCACCACATTGCATTATCCCGCCCAGGAAGGAAGGGTCTGGAAGCCCCAGGAAAACCTGTAAGACCACTGATTCACTTCTAAGGAGAGAAGTTCTGAAGAACCCCAAGATCACTGCAGCAGGACTGAAAAATATGCATCCCAGACTACCGAGAGAAGTGTCACAACGTACGATCCAGCCCGGGACCTGCACCTGCCGTCATGCTCTCCTGCCAAAAAACCACTCCTCACAAGAGCAATGATGAATATAAGGCTTGCGTTTGCTTGAAAATATGAAACGTGGACCGAAGATGACTGGAGGAAAGTATTGTGGAGTGACGAATCCACATTCAGATGCACAACAGAGCATAAGGGAAGAGTGAGGAGGCCTGTGTGTGCCAGCCGGTATGATGAATGCTTCATTGAAAAGATAGTGAGGCATCCAGAATAACTGATGGTATGGGGTTGCTACAGTGGTGAATGTGGGCGTGGGGCTTTGCATCTGTTGCTAAAAAATGTTACAGTGAACAGTAACATTTTATATCGATGTGTTGCGCAACCATATGCTCCCATCCTTCCATGAACACAGTTGCTCTTTTTTTATGCACGACTCTGCTCCAGCTCATAGGGCCAAGATAATGACTGATTTTTTCCAAGGAACCAACGTGCAAGTCCTTGACTGGCCTAGCAACTCTCCAGATCTCAACCCAATTGAGAACTGTTGGTCATTGATGAAAAGAGGAAAACTTGGAAAGACGACCTTGATGGGAATTACTTCAAGAAACTAAGTGCTTCTATGCCTAAACGGCTACAAATGGTTATAAAAGCAAAGGGTGGAGTCACAAAATACTAATAAAGAATAACTGAAGGATGATACTTCTTTATTTTTCCAGTTGTGTTGTTTGCATACCTACTGCTGGAGAGGTGGGTGGGTGCAAGTTTTTTTGCGGATACTTTATTACTCAAATAACATTACTAGAAAAGTTTGGTGTTTGGGAATTACTGGACCAAATATTCTAGCTGTTATACGAACCTTTGATGTCAGTGGTGTATATGAATTCCTGAGGCTGACTGTACACAACCACACTCACCAACAGCACAACATACACTCTCTGAGGGCACTGTGGGAAAGCTCGATTCAGGCCATGGCCTTCTTCAGGGGCACAGGGCTGCTTGGCCAGACAGCTTGAGGAACTTCAACAACTGTAATTCCCGAAGAGGGCCCAAATTGGGCAGAAACAGTGTAAGCCTGCTCGGTATATTTTAGGGAGTAATGTGGATTTTATTGCTATTATTAAATTCAAGGCATTGTAAATAATTGCTTCATGTTTCATTTGTATACATGTTATTGTCATGTGACAACCACAACCATTGTCACTGTTCACCACACATGGTACAGTAATCCACATGGCAGACGTGACCATGGTTAGTACTTGAATACCACCCTAAATATCACAAAAAGACAGGAGTGGAGAAAACAAAATAGAAAAGGCAAAGAATTAGATATGGTTAAGTTTCAAAAAGGAGAAAAATATTATTATCTTTAAGGACAAGGGGATTGTAGAATTGAGCTTAACTCGGAAAAACCACAAGCACAGGCAACAAAATACAGTAAATCATCAATTATCCGGGAGCCAGTAAACCGGAATTGGCGCTAAACTGGACAATTTATAGAACAAATTCTAAAATCAATCAACCGAGGAAAATCCAGAACCAAACTGGAATTTCAAATTAACCGCGCAACCATCATGCCCATTTAATTTCATTCCTGCTCCCGTTCCACATGGAGCGGAGTGCAGCTTGCTAGTTACCGCCTTTGATTTGAAGTGAACACAGTGTCCTGCCGCTACACACTACAGTACTTTATATCGTTTACCCGAATATTTGGTGGAATGCTTAATACTGTAGCCATGACTCCTGTTACACTTGCCAATAAGAGTAAGCCCAAGCGTAATAGTGACAGTGAAATAGAAAATAGACATCTGTAATAGACTAGAAAAGGGGGCCCACGCGAGTACTTTGATGCGTGAATACAACGTCGGGTCCAGTACTATTTATGATATATGCAAGCAAAAAGACAAACTTTTGAAATATGTTATGCAGCCTGATGTCCCTCATATTAAAGAAAGAAGATATACACTCAAAACAGCCAAATTTGATGAGTTGGATACTGTACTCTACGAGTGGTTTGTGGGGAAGAGAGCAGAGGGTTGGACCCTCACTGGACCTCTTCTCATTGAAATAGCACATGAATTTTATGAAAAAATGGGGATAAAAGAGCCATGTAATTTCACCCTGGGTTGGCTACATCGTTATAAGAAATGCCACAGCTTTAGAAAGCTTGATGTTTGTGGTGCGAAAAAGTCGGCTGATGAGTGCTGCTAAGGATTTCAAACAGAAATTTCAGGAGTTGTTAATAAAACACAACCTCGATCCTGAACTTTGTTACAACGCTGACGAGACAGACCTCTATTATCGCATGATGTCTGACAGGACATTGGCAGGGCCATCAGAAAAAGTAACTTCTGGATTTAAAAAAAATAAAGAAAGCGTGACTGTCTTGTTGTGTTCTAATGCTGCAGGTACACATAAACTTAGGCTTCTGGTGATAGGAAAGTTTAAGTCACCCCGAGCTTTTAAGGGACTAGTTCATCTACCTGTTGATTATGATACCCAAACGAGTGCCTGGGTGACAAGATACATGTTCAAAAATTGGTTCCACCATCATTTTGTGCCCAGCGTCAAACAGCACCTGAGGGAAATAGGACTCCCCGAGGATTCAAAGGTCATTCTGTTCCTCGATAATTGTCGGGCTCATCCTGACGCAAAGGACTGGTTAACGGGAACATTATGGCTATGTATCTGCCCCCTAATATCACTTCAGCCACAGGACCAAGGCATAATCCAGGCACTAAAAGTGAGCTACAGAAAAATATACTCTCGTAAATGTCTGAACTTCAACGGTGGTGTGCTGGAATTCCAAAAATCTTTCAACATGGAGTGTATTTTTGCCCAGGCTGATGCTTGGAAGAAGATTGCCAAGACAACTCTGGTTAAGTCATGGAGGGAAATGAGGACAGATATTGAAGCCATAGCATTGCAACCTGACGAGAGGGAGGGAGAGCCTGAGCAACAGACGCTCGAGGATATCATTTCCGAAGCCCATAGATGCCATCCATTCTGCCAATTTGAACTCAATGAACTACAAAAATGGCTAGATATAGACAAGGATATCGATACAGAAAAGGTTCTGTCTGACCAGGAAATCATTGACAGTGTTCTTTTGCCTGAAAAAAAAAAGGATGTGGAAGAAGTGGAGTCAAGCGATGAGGAAGAAGTGTGATCGTGGAAAGATGCTGATGAATCTTATCAAAAGATCATCCGATTTATGGAAAGAAATGCAGCCTACTCTGCTAATGAACTGCTGCATTTTCGTTCCCACTATGATGACTTCTAAAATTGTTGTCATGTAGCAGTCAGACATCAGGAACTTTTTCAATAAGGATAAACGTGCAAAAGCAGCAGCCATTTCACTTGTATCTTCCTATTCATTCGTGGGATTCCCAGATAGTGAATCATCAATGTCTACACCAGCAAGTACTCCAGCAAAATCGGCTTCTCTACCAATCTCCCCCATCCGGCCTGTTCGAATCTCAGCCAGCCTATCCACTCACGATGATAAGCTTACTTCACCCTCAACTCGGCCACCCACACCCAGCCCTCCCTCTGAATCTGAATCTAATGTTGATGATGATGATGATGATGAGTAATCATATATAATATATATATACAGTAAATAAGTAAGAGAAGAAAAGAAAAAAAGAATAATGTACTGAACATAACATTAGTTTAAGGGTACAAAAATTTTAGCAGTGGTTAACATTTAAGTTTTAAGTTTAAGTGGAGGTTGAGTGGTTTTTGGATGTGTTTGGGTGTGTTGGGACGTGGAATATTGCATCCGACTGAAGCATCGACGAGTCAATGATAAGTACACATTACAGTGGTGAATTATTGTACATTGTAGGCTGCATTGCATTAATCATTATGTATGTTGTATTATTACCATGTGTGCAAGTCACACTACATTAGCTACATACTGTACTACTATACTTATGCATGGCGCACGACAAAAGAAACGGGTGTTGCTTAACTATCCGGAAAATTCGTTTTTCTGGACTTTTAAGATCCCCGTGGACACCAGATAATTGATGCTCTACTGTATGTGTGATATGGAAGTAAAATATGTGAGAAGTCAAGGAAACGTTGCAGACAGTATGAGCGTACAAAAAGTTATTGACAGTTATTTTATAAAACAGAACTGTGTGTTTTTCTACGGCAGTGTGTAAAATCTCTAATGTAATTGTTCCATTTCAGGTAAAGGGAGTTTATTGTTTCCAAGTAAAGGGCGGACCTGGTGGTGCAGAGAGTAAGTGGATTGTGGATGCCAAGAATGGATCAGGCTCAGTAACACTAAATGGCAGTAGTAAGTGCATCTATTGTTTACTGTTTTTTTTTTTTTTTTTTTTTTAACATCTACAATCATGTGACAGTGCATAATGTGTAGCCCAAAGCGGGCAAATTCAATAAGGTGTACTGGGAGAATAAACATAAGGGACTTACTTGATGGTCTGTGTAACTTTGCAGCTAAACCAGATGTTACCATCATCATGGATGACAGCGACCTCGTTGACTTGATGGAAGGAAAGTTGAACCCCCAAAAGGCATTCTTCCAAGGCAAACTCAAGATTAAAGGCAACATGGGTCTGGCAATGAAGCTCCAGGAATTCCAGAAACAGGCTGGTCAGCTTAAGGCAAAACTTTAGATACCAGTATTAATTTATCCAGCATTTTAACAGTTTCCATCAGGAAATTTTATATGCCCTAACTTTCTTGCTTAATTTCACTATCCAGGTGTGTTACAGCTCATAAAGTAGTTAAAAGTCTGTAAGTGTAGGGAGCATCCCTGGTTTGTCAACAAAATTTTTTTTCGGTTAAGTACAGTGCCGGACTAATGTTCTGTCCCGCATCCAGCCACAGGGCGTCAACCTACTGAACCACTTTAAGCTCAGACAATGAAGCACCAGATGGGCAATGAAATGATAAGGGAATCCGAAATTGAATCTGGTGCTTCGTTCTCCGAACCTGAGGTGGTTCAGAAGGCTGGCGCCCTGTGGCTGGCTGAGGGACAGAACATTAGTCCGGCACTGTACAAAGTCATAGCTACTGTATAGCCTCTGTGTTGTCAAGTGATGACATTCTGGCCTTTTGTTACTACATTCAAAAGTTATTTTTACAAGCAGTTAGGCTAGGCCTTAATCTGTCTACTTCAGGCTATCTTTCCATCAATAATTTGAAGAAATACCTAGTAATTTCAAAGGGAGGGTACATTATTGTTGATGGTTATTATAATTCACTTATTTAAACATGGCTAAAATTTTCTTTTTGGTGATCTAGAAGCAACTAATTATTTTAAACTGTATTATAAACCAATATCTACACCGAGGAAGTTTGCCCTTATTTATCAACAAAATTATGGTCCACTTAAACAAGTTGAGGAAAATGATACATTCCCTGAATTTGGAAATTCCAATTTGAGTAGTTGAAAAATTACTGGTTAAGTGCAATGGAGAAGAGGACCAAGTTGACACAGGGAGAATTGTTGGTGTAGCCTCTTCTTGAATCAGTCTGGTGCTATGCTATAAGTGCACAATTTGTTAAAATGTTTATGTACAGTCGGCAAAAAAAGTTTCGTTACCATCCTTTTAACAGTGTGATGTAATGTTGGTAAGCCTGACTGGTGAGTCAGGTGTGGCGCGAGTGTCATATATACCTCCGTCACCCTCACCCTCCCGGACCCCTCAGTGTCTAATGGGCAGGGGAGTAGGAATGACGTACTTTTTCCCAGTGCTACTTTTTCTGGGTATTTCAAGAATATTCTTGTTCTAAAATACTCAAACGTATTTCTTTATGTTTAATGATGAATAGTTAAATAGTAATAGTTCTTGAACACTCAAAATTTAATTTAAAATCAGTTAAACTTTTGATATAAAAAGAATGGGAATGCCTTGTGCTAAGTTGTCATTGCCGCGGCCCGCGAGGCACAGCTGCTCAGACGGCGGAGTACCAACCCTGCCGCGCTTATCGATGTTAAAATTAACGTAGGGGTGGTAACGAAACTTTTTTTGCCGACTGTACAAGGACACACCTATATCTATAATGTTGGTTTGTGGAATATAATGTAGTCTATTCCGTAATTATTTAAGTTTATCATGTTTGCCCATGAACTTAAAGGTACAGTACTACCTTTATATAGCTATAATGTAAGATTACTGTATATTTGGTTGTAACTGTTGTTTCTTTTATTTTTTTCTTGCTGTTGGCAAGTAGATCCATGAAGAGAAAGCTTTCATTGTGCATATCTTTTGTACCATAACTTCAGTAAATGAAGTTACCAGCAATGCCAACAATGCAAATATCATATAAATATAGACTATAATGAGTGATGTAGTTGCAGTCATGGTTACACTTAACTGCAGCACTTGCTTGTGTCATGTTTACACTTTTATAGTACCATCCATTATCTTCATATAATATATGGTTATAAGATAGCATAGACTTTTATGTGGAGTTTATATAAACTAATTATAAAACTGGTGAAACAGTATTTTGATTATATAAGAAAAATTTCATAAAAAGTGCAAATTGAACAGTACAGTATGTCTCTCAATCCTGTGAATGTTACGACAAATTTATGAAAGCCAAATGGAACACTACACCACAGATAACTTATAATAGTTGGGGAAAAAAATTGCTTTGGGTAATAATTAATATTTACATTTCACATCTCATATTATCAAGACACTATTCTATCATCATCAGTACCCCATTTTATTTCCATCAAGGGGTGGGGAGCCTCCAAATCTCGGTGTGGAAAAAATAAATCAGAATAGGAGGGGGGATAGGAATACCCAGTAAAATGAGTCGTTTACTCCTTTCAAGCCCACAAAATTCTCAGGTTTTCCTCACAAAAGTATTATCAATAAATTAAATTAACCTTTGTTAACCATGAAGTTTGAAATAGGGTTGTCAGTTGAATCACTTGTAGCAAATATCTTCTCTTACCTAATCTGGTAAGTTTTTTTTGCTTCCCCAATTATTACTCCACACTCGCACAATCCCTCATCATATTTGACCATCTCTTAAGTCTTCCCCCATCTCTGTTCCTCATAATCACAGTCATTCACCTTTTATCACTAGTATTATTCTTTCCACATGCCCATACCATCTCGGAACATTTTACTTTCCTCTTTGATAAAATGATTTGCTTACTTACACCTTGCTTGGATTACAGTATTTCTCATTTTGTCAAATCTTCGGTGTATGAGAGTGAATTTGAAGGACAAAGCAGAAGGAAAAGACCTAGAAGATGATGATGGTATGACATGGTGAGTGATTGTGTAAGAAAACGTGGAACACAAATGGATGAAAAGGAAGAAAAGACCATCGTAGGCCTGGATGCCCTGTAAGATGAGGGTGTGTCATAGAGACGTGGGACAACAATCAAGAAGGAAAAGAGTGAAGTAACAGAGCTTGTTCATGATGGGCAAGAATGGAAGAGATTTGCTAGGAAGAGTGTATGCTAGGGCTGGCAACAATTTTAACTTAGCACTCTGTGGGTCAGCTCTTGCACCAAATTTAACTGAAAATACTTTTGTTAGGAGGAGCCTTTACACTCTAAGTGTAAACAATGATACCTAATGCCTTTCCCTTCAGTCATGGTGACAGATTTTAATGTTGAGGACAGTGTCAGCCTGTGGTGGTGTGAGGAGAGAGACTCCATGTTCAGCCAAGGCTTTAACAGGTGACACCACAAGGCTGAAGGCATCCTGGTCTTCCTGACACATTCGAATTGTGTCTCTGAGCAGCACTACTGTTGGCCATGGTAATGTCAGCAGTATAGATGATTCCTTTACCCTGGTATTAAAAATGGAAATTACTCCATGAAGCTTACATAAAGGCTTAAATTCTTAACATAGCATAATACATCCATACATATCCCAGGCCTTCATCTCCACGCTGGAGGTAGCCCCTTCACGTAGCACACCTTTTGAAACACAAATGCCCAAACATAGAACTTTTCCCCCCTCCCACACATACACACTCCATATCTCAATCCCTCAATCCCTGTTGAAGGAGGGTGCAACCCCACAGCACAACTGCATCTCTTTGTAGGACTACAATGGGTACAGCTATGTTTGCATCCATAGCAAGGCCCCTATCCTCTTTACCAATCTATTTTCCTCCATTCTCTCCACATGTCCAAACCATCTTAACACACTCTGTTCTGCACGGCCTGTTAACTCTCTCATGACCTGTCCTCCTCACTTCCTCATTCTTGCCTCTGTCCATTCGAGTCACACCACAACTGCTCCTCAGACATCTCATCTCTACTACATTCAACCTTCTCTTCTCACTTTCTTCCATATTCCATGTTTTACATTTGGGCATTTGTGTTTTAGAGGGTGTGCGACATAACGGGGCTACCTCTAGCATGCAGATGAAGGCCTGGTATAGGTATGATGTATGTAAAACATAAGAGGACTGTCATCAAGTGACTCCAAAGACAAACTGGAAACAAAATGCAGATACCTCTAATTCTTTGTTGACTGGAAGTATTAGTTGCCTACTGTACAAGATAAAGTATCAAGCTTGTTTTTTGGGCCATTGGGTCCACTACATTATGAACTGGAGCTGTCATGATAATATTAAAACAGTAACTTTGCCAAGCTACCTAGAAGGCACTACTCCCCACAAAGTGAACTAGGCAACTTCTATCTTGAAACTAACTGGACACAAGACTAGCAGTACCAATACACCATTCCATGCCCCTCATCTTTACATAATATAATGTTCTAACTATTTCATCAGAAATTCATATCAAAGTGAAAATATCAATTCAACTTACTGCCGAAAATAGTTCTCAGGTTTCTGTGTGAATTCTCCAAAGATGGGGAAGAGTCCTCGTGTCATGTCAAACTTGAACTGGGCAGCTCCTGTGTCACTGTACCGAGTTTCCAGAATGACCTCTTCATACACGTACTGTCCAAAACAAATACATTGCAAGCTACATAATGCAGTTAAATAAATCCTGCACCCAGCAGACACAAAAATATTTTACTATACCAAACACGTAAGTGGACACTGCCACCATTTTCAATGGATGGTGGAAGAACGGCATATTGTACTGCAAGGCATTTTTTTTTTTTTTTTTTTTTTTTTTTTTCCCCTTCGGTACAGGATGTACATTTTGTGCGTGTGTTTGTGTCATTAAGGACAATCATTTCTGAGAGGACAGCAATTTGTGTGAGTGTGGAGAATTCTCTTGCTACCCTCTCTGTAAGCTAATATCCCCTGAGACACAACCTCCCTTAAGTTAAGTACACATATCGAGCAGGAGGGGTCTGATGGTTCTGAAAATGATCGGCACAGCTCATGAGGCCCCTGGAATAAACAAGCTATTTTTCAGAATCCATTGTCTTAAGTATCAGAATGTTTTATGCGAGATATACACGATAGTCTTTTGATCATGTGTACACACATACCCTCGTACATAATTACACAGAGGTATGAATTATCATTATTCCACTGACCACTAAAAATGGTGGCAGTGTCACCGAATTAGACTGGTACTATATTTCTTTATCTGCCAAGTGTGGGCTTTACTTCACCTCCTTGGCTATCACACTACTGTAGTGTGATTCTCCCAGCCAAGGAAACATCTTGTGTGCTAATTACTTCTACAATGTCACCTAACATGTTACTTAAGACATTGAGTACAATGAAATTCTGCCTTGCTATGCTAAAGACTAACTGACTCACTTTTGAACTTAATCAGTGTTGTGTGAAACTGTCTGACATTAGCCATTGTACACAATCCAAATTACAAGTGAATAAATATAATTCAGGATAATAGAGACACACTGGATCAAGCTCAAGCAGGAACAAACACAAGAATAAGAAAAGGGCACATATATTGTAATAGAAAATTTGAATTCACTTCATATTTTGAGAATTTCCTGTTTACTGTATTTTTATGGTGTCAGATGTTTGTATGACCTTTCTTCAACTTTCTTTATCAAGTGCTTTCTATTCCTTATCACCAAGGGTAGCTATCTCATCCTCCACATATATCCTCCAGGTTTTCCTTTGTGTACCTGATGATTTATGACCAGGTACCTTGGCATTTGATACTCTACCAAGTGCCTCACTCTCATGTCTCTTAGATGAATGGCTAAACCATCTCGAGTATCAGTTTATACTGAACACAAAAGAAAGAAATTTGTATGTAATAGGGTACTGTACCTTGTCCAGGTCGTGTGCCACTATCTTCCAGAGTTGCATGAAGAGTCGTGGAGCCAGAGAGTCTTTGAGGGAGTGTAAGTGACGGGCCAGAACCTCCAGCAGGGGACATATGCTGGGGCTGAGCTCAACTGGACCTGCCTGAGGTGTGGTGGGGCCAGCAGTGTGGAACCATTTATCACGGCGGTAGGGTTGGCTCCGGGCACGCACCTCAATGAAGACATACGTAGCCAAAGTGCGCACCATGTCCTTCTCTATGTGTTCATACAGTCGGATGGCATCGTCAAACACTGTCCCACTAACTTCTGCCAACTGGCTACTTATAGGTGCTTCAGTGTTTACATTCATGGATTCCAGAGCATCCTAGGCAGTGAAGAGATACTTTTGTTACTGTGTATTCACAACAGTTTAATTTATGTAAGCCATATTCATATACTGTAACTCTCCTCAGAATCAAGGATAAATGTGTTGGTATTTCACTAACCACTACAATGACTGTCCTGACCTAGAGACCCTATATAGAGAGACTGGACAGCCAAAATTTCTGCTGCTCGCTGATTGGCTGGTTGAATGGGGCGCCATTTTTGCTCAAACTCGTCTCTGCCTGCTAGCAGGTTCGGCACAATGTATATTTTGCCTTGATTATGATGCGTGACTGATTACTCAGTAGAATGTTGTTATATTTATATATTATCTTCTTTAGATAAACCAGCAAAGATATTTTTAGTCGATCTTCAACTCAACATAAATGTTTCTTGAAAACTTCCCTAAGCCTTACAGAATACCAAACTGTATGGTGACAAATCAGTAATATGATACTGTACTTAACCATTCCATCGCGACAACAAATTCCCTCATATATATGTGAACAGCATTTAAACAGTAGTGTGTAAACGTTGGTAATACCCCTACGGAAACCATTTTCATACAAAAATTAATTAAACTAACCATACTATTAAAGGTTTCACAGATACCCTAAACACATTGACTATTGCTATCGTCTTTCAGTCAAACGTTCCGATTTAGTAGCGTCGTCTGGCAACTCGTCACGTCCTATCATGTGCTTTAAATAACGCCTACATGACGTATAATAGGATTTATAACTTCAGGTATCTTTTAGTATTTAAAAATATATACCTGTATATGGAGAGAATGCAATTTTCGTCAACATTTTGCCCACGAATGTCAGCAGGAGATTACTAGCTGGTAGTATCCAGCAACTTGTACATTTTTTCTATACTAACGTGAAAGGTATCGCGGAAAACACAAAGTTGAGGGAAGATGGCGCCTGTCCAGTCTCTCTTACATCGGGTCTCTATCCTGACTTGTGTAATGGTAATAGTCCCAGATACTGCACATCCTACTGAATGCTACTGTAGATATTTGTGCCTATAACCCTCTTATCTTTCAAAGAGTCAAGGATTTTTTATAGTGCTCCCTCCCCAAGTAGGCGGTCATTAACTAGACGATTTCCAAGTAGGCGGAGAAATTAATTGAGACCAAAATACCAAAAGTATACTGTTTTTCAAAAGTAGGCGTGCCTATGTGCAAATTGATATTCAGTGAAAGTGATTTTAAGAGAAAATCACCAAAATTAATTAATACAAACTAAGGAATTTTAGTGCACAAATGAAAATTCAATGTGTTTTGGTGATAATTGAACTTACCACCCCACTATCACCCTCACGCTCGCTTGATACACTCGTGATAAGCCTAACCCCTTTATAGTGAACAACTTCTCAAAATGGGCATTTTTCATACTTTTAGCACATATCCCAGTACAGACATTTGATACGGTGAAAAGTGCACGTGATTGTAAGAGAAAATGACAGAGAATAATTAATATAAACTAAGAAAATGTTTCTGTATGAGTAGAAACTCATGAATTATTGGTGAAAACTGAACTTGCCAACCATCAACCTCACTCCTCACTCACTACACTCACACTTTTAGGCCTACCCATTAAGAATGAACAACCTTTCAAAAGATTCATTTTCCATACTTTTGGCTCAAGTTTAGAATTATTTTTAGTAATTTGAGAGAGAATAATTATATTGGTCAAGAAGGGTTAGTTTTTGGAAGCGCCAGTACTGAACCTATTTTTTCCCCTTTATTTATCAATTCCAAGTAGACGATTTCAAAGTACACGGCGCTTGCTTGGTACATAACCCCCGTCTACTTGGTGGGAGCACTGAATATAAATTCCTTAGAAAAAGTGCAGCCCAGTGCATAACAAGGGATTACTATACCCAGAAAAATATCAACCAATATTGAGAAGTGGCTAACATTATGGACAAGGAAAGTAAAGGAGGGAAACTCATCAGATGTTGTATATCTGACCTGCCTGGCTAACTGGTCAGGAGCTGGAGTTGGAGTGAGAGATAAGGGTAAGTGGGTGACATCCTCTGCAGTGAGGGTGAAGGCAGAGGGGTCATCGGAAGAAGTAGTCTTGTTAAATGCGACAGGAGAGGCCGAGATGTCCTGGCTACCAACTGCTGCCTTAGTCTGGTCTTGTATTTTTCTAAAACATTCCTGGTAGTACTGCATTTCCCCAAAGAACTGAAACAGCAGACAAAAATATGAATGAGATGCTCATCTCATCATTCTGGCATGCTGTCATTATCATCTTATCCTATCTTCAACACATAGCAAGTCTCTCAAGAGCAACACTCAGCTGCACCACGGCCTCCTGATATCCATCCTTCTAAATCCTCCTTTCCCAGTGAGGACAGAGTCCATCAGGCCAGGCTGTTAGGCACTACCCAGCACTTCTGATCTATCAGGTAAGGCTGAATGGAGACATCATGAATACCTGACCAGGATGCCACACACCAAACTACACTAATCACATTATGGAAGGCTTCACTAAACACAACCACACATGTCAATACCACAAAATACATTCCATGAGGGCCTTACAGCAAAACCCAGTCCAAGCCATGGGCTTCCTCAGGGATTTGGCACTGTTCATTCAGGTAGCCTGAGAAACAAGAAATACTTGATCACTCAGTTTGAACACAAAACACATTCAAAAGAAACATTACTTATCATAGAATGGTCTTGAAATAATGGAAAATAGGTTGTAATTTTGTTTTCTTCCAACAAATGCCACCATTGAGTTGTGTTGATGATACACCAGTGCCACCTGGAGAGCTGAAGAAAGATGGGGTTTTCCCAAGTGCAATGTGTCTTATTCTATCTATCTATCTATAGCTCTGATGCCTCGTTCCCTCCGGGAACTCCCTCCAAGGGGGTGGCCACGGCAGAAGTGTCTCCAGTTCTCCCTGTTCTTATTTTTTAACAATATTTTTCAACACGGTCTTATGCACATGTGAAAAGATCGTTTCAAGCACGATATCCTGATGCCCCCAATATCAATAAGATGATGGAGGGAGCGAGGCATCGGAGCTGATAGATAGATAGACAATTTCAAGACTGGTCGACTGTTTTTGTAAGGCTGGAGGTGTGTACGACAGGAAACGAAATGGACGACCATTTGTGTTGACTAATGAAAAGATTGAAGATGTGAAGGAGTGGTTACAAAGATTTCCGAGAAAAAGTCTCAGGAAACTTGCATCACAGGCACAAATGTTTTACCCTAGTGCACAGAGAGTTGCAAAGAAATTACACCTGCAGCCATATCACATTCGTGTGGTTCAAGAACTGCGATAACCAGACTTGGTTTACAGTATTAGATGTTTTGTAGAGCAATATGGAGTTGGCCTGCTTGACAATGTATTCTTTAGTGATGAAGCATGGTTCCACCTTAGCGGTATGTTAACAGTCAGAACAGTAGGATGTAGTGTAGTGAAAACTCACATATGTTTCATGAAAAACCCTTGCATCTTCAAATAATCGGAATATGGTGTGCTGTAAGTCGCCGGCGTGTGGTGGGTCCAATATTCTTTGAGGCAACAGTGAATGGTGATGTATACCGGGATATAGTCACACAGTTCATCGCACTTCTTGATGAGGGTGAACATTACTGCTAGTTTCAGCAAGACGGCGCCACAGTCACACGTCACATGAAACTATGGTATTCCTGCGCGAGTTTTTTGGTGACTGACTCATTTCCAAAAACATGTGGCCTCCAAGATCGCCAGACCTTACATCTGCTGATTAGCCTACTTTCTATGGAATCACCTGAAAGGGGTGGTCTATCAGACTAACCTACACACATTAGATGAAATTAAAGCTAACATAGAAACTACAATTGCAAACATTACTGTAGCAACCCTACACAAAGTCTCTGCTATCATGGTAAAAAGGGTACGAGCTTACATTCATGAAAATGGATCACACATTGAATATATGCTGTGAATATGACCTACTATTGCTTCTTCAACACTGTAAATAAGTTCTGCATTTCATGTCTTATATGCATATGTACAGCGTAAAATATACTATCTATCTATCTATCTATAGCTCTAATGCCTCATTCCCTCCGGGAACTCCCCCCATTGGAATGGCTACGGCAGAAGTGTCAACAGTTTTCCCTGTTCCAACACTCCCTCCTTACTTGGTCAAGCCCTCCTCTGCCCCTCACATTTCTCTCCCTTACATACTCTTCTACTCTGTTCTGCCACCTATCCGGAGGTCTGCCTCTCACACCTGGTCCCACAACTTCACTTCCATACACCTTCTTTATAAACTCCTCACCTTGCATTCTCTCTACATGTCCAAACCACCTCAGTGTATTACGCTTCACTCTCTCAACCACTCCACACTCAATACCAATTGCCTTCTCACTCATACCACATCTCTCATACACTCTCATTACTCTCTCCATCCCACCTAGAAACTCCACATGCTCCTCTTAAGTAACTCATTTCCACGGCACCCATTCTAGACTGATGAGCCCTACTTCATGTCCATGTCTCTGATGCATATGTCAGTGTTGGCAGGATTATACTATTTTGTAGTCCCCTTTTCACTTCCATACTCACACTTCTACCCTTCATAATCCTCCCCAGTGATCCTATGACCTGTCTACCCCTCATTGCTCTCTCCCTAATTTCTCCTTCCATACTTCCGTGTTTGCACAGGACTGTACCCAGGTACTTAAACTCCTTCACTTCCTCCATCCTCTCACCCCTCAGAGTTATCTCACATTTTGTCCCAGTTGGTACTCCCACTCTGTAAGGTGTAGCAAAGTCAATCACTTCAGTTTCTGCTCTCTCAAATACCATCACCTTACTTTTACCAACATTCTCCTTCAGTTTCCTTCGTTCACACACAGACTGAAACTTGTCCACCACTCTCTGTAACTCCCTTTCACTCTCAGCCATCAACACATTGTCATCCGCAAATTAACTTGCCACCAAGGACCAATTTTCTTCATTCAGCCTCAACTTCACCCCCAGGCCATTCACTTTGGCTTTCATCTCTCTCATACACCCATCCATATACATATTGAACAGCCATGGTGACATAACACACCTCTGTCTCAGTCCTACACTAATATTAAAACTCACTTAGATCACCCTCTACACGTACACATGCTTTTGCATATGCATAAAAGGCCTCAATGTCTTTCAGCAAAGATCCCCCCAACACCATAAATTCTCAACACCTCTGTCATAGCTCTCCTATCAACCCTATTGTATGCCTTCTCCAAGTCCATGAAGGCAGCATACAACTTCCTACCCTTCCCAATATATTTCTCCTCTGTTGATTTTAATGCAAATATCTGGTCCACACATCCTCTACCCTTTCTGAACCCTCCCTGCTCCTCACTAACTTTATTCCCTGTTACTTCAACCAGTCTCTCAGTAAGAACCTTCCCATACACCTTCCCCGGTACACTAAGAAGGCTTATTCCCCTATAGCTACCACACTCATCCTTACTCCCCTTCCCCTTATACAAAGGTACAATTATGGTTCTCCTCCAATCCTCTGGCACCTCTCCCTGCCTCCAAGCCAATGTGCATATAAGCAACATCCACTCCACCACTACCTCCCCACCACACTTTAACATTTCAGCAGTTATCCCATCCACCCCCGGTGCCTTTCCCATCTTCAACTTTCCTATTGCTTTCCAAACCTCTTTCCTTCCTAATTCTCCCTGTACAGTACACCCTGTCGTCTACCACCTGCCTCCATCCCCATGCATGTCACCACAGCCTCCCCTTCCGTCCCCTCATTCATCAAACCATCAATATGCCCCTTCCACACTTCTTTCACTTCCTCACTTCCACTCACAGTGACTCCATCATCTCTTCATTCTCACACTACCAGACTTTCCTTCTCCTCTTTTTCTTTTAACCTCCTTCCAGAATAATTTCTTGTTTACTTTAAACTTCTCACTCAGTTTCCTACAAAACTCCTTATCCACTCTCCTTTTATGCTCGGTTCACATTAGCCTGTTTGGATGGATCCGACATCCGTCAATGACATCACGAACGGCCGTGTATGAGCCCGTCCAGTGTGAACCGGGGCCCATCTACCATCCTGTGCAAGACAGCCGACGTTGAATAGAACGGAACGGAAGAGATGAACTCAAGTCATCTTTTACGGAAGGACGGCGGCGGTGTTGTCCGTTTCATCATATCATGAAAATATCAAACTGAAGTATTTGTGCACAAATAAAGGTGTAAATTTCTTCAAATATTATATTTATGAGACTTTATTTCTTAAATGTACATAAATTTATGTGAGGATAAAAATATTGTTCATTGGTACTGAAAGCACGGCACCACCGCATAGCCTAGTTCTAAACAAAACACACACGTGTGTACTTGGAGCAGACAAGCCACAGTAGTTTTGGTTTAATTTCTCAATTTTTTCCTGTTCATGGACAATTCCTTTTACATTCATCTACTTTTGACATTGATACAAGCATTGCTCTGTTTGTGTGGAGCCTTTAGGGGGCAAAACAACGTCAAAATATACTGGCAGCCTTTCAAAAATCATTTCAACATATAAAAACAGAGAATAATAATACCTCAACACCTTATTTAATATTAGTACATAGATACCCAGGGGCCTATACATGAATTTGCAAGAAGCTTGAGGGGAGATAGCAGACATCTCTTCCATATTAACCAACTGGGCATCATTGAGCATGTTTTAGTTTATGATCCCTATTATGATAGGTGGATTTAAGCCATATGCATCCTTGGAGCAAATGGCACTTTTGTGGAGTAGTTTTGTATGAAAACAGAAGTCATGCTTGCTTTTTGTTGTACAAAAACGACTCCGAGAGGCAAATCAAAACAGACGGAACTTATCTCCTCTGTAGCCCTACCTCCGTACGGTTCGTGACGTCATTAACAGATGTCGGATCTGTCCAAATGGGTTAATGTGAACCTGGCATTACTCTCACTCACCATCCTCTTCACTTGCCTCTTACATAAATTATATTCTCTCTTCCACCTCTCTTTCACTTCCTCTGACACATTCCTCTGTAATCTTTCACTTCTAACCCTCTTTTGTGTCTTACATTTCATACACCTGCCCAGTGGGGCTGATTTTATTCTCTGTGAATATTTGCCATCTCCCACAGGGCTAGAATAATGATTGTTGTAGGATCTGGTCACTTTCGAGTGGATTTGACGAGATCTGCCCACATGGACTAAAAATCCATGTGAGGTATACTGCAACCGGAGGATTTTTTTTTTTTTTAACTGCTGTGTGGAATGCCAGCACATGGGGGTGCATTATCCCTTTGCATGCAGCAGTCTAAACTCCCTCCCCCTTATGGTCACTTCAGGGCTGGTCTCATGGAAGGTGTGGCCCCACTTGTAGCTCTTGTGCTAACGTGGACTTGGGCCCACAGCACTGGCAGTGGGATAAAAGATCTTCCCCCCAATCTCCCTGGCGGTCGGAGGCCCCCAGACTCCCTGGTCCCATTTCCCTGGGATATGCTTTGGTAGCCCAGGCATATAGGGCTAGCACCTCCTTTATTTTAATTTTTTTTTCACTGCGACCAGAGTGTACCAGGGGTCTGTGGGGCAGGAGGCCATTTTGCCCCGGAAGAACATCAACAACAACATTTCCTACACATCATTCACTCCTACTCCCTCCCCTATATCCATCCTTGCATCCTCCAGCACCTCACCCACCTTCCTCTTATATTCCTCTCTATACTCGATGTCATTCAATCTTCCACTTGCCACCTCCCTCTTCTTCCCCACTTCATCCCTCCTACAGTACTCCCACTTAATCCTGACCTTAATCCTTACCAAAACTGCAAAATGGTCAGAGCATTAAACCATTCCTCTCACTACTTTAGTATCCATCACATCCTTCCGTAATCTTTCATCCACAGCTACATAATCAACTAAACTCTTTAGTATTCCTCTATCATCCCTTCTCCTCCATGTATATCGGTGTATCTTCTTGTGCTCAAAGAAGGTGTTGGCCAAAAACAACCCCCTCTCAGCACAGATGTCCACCAGATACTCACCATTCTCATTCACTCCTTCCACACCCCATTTACCAATAATGCTTACTACTTTCTCTTTACCCACTTTCCCATTCATGTTTCCCATCATTTCAATCCTCCTCCCACTCTCAATGTATATACTGTATACTATGTAGTCTCAATGTGTATATAATATGTAGTCTCAATGTGTATATAATATGTAGTCTGGGTAATGTTTCCTTCGAATCACTCTGTATTTTTCCTTCATGTAGTTTAAATATTAAATAAGCCTGTGTTACGTGAAAGGTGGTGGAAATACTCATATTCTATCGAGGGCCTACTGTATTATTGTATAACGTAAAAATCTATATAAAAGTGTTGAATATATCTCAATTATTTCAAGGGACTACCATCTTCTAATGTTAAGTAACCTAATGATAGTGATGACAATAAAAAATGAGTTATCATATTAGGAGAAGGATATGTAGGATGAAATTTACTATAAGAGGGAGCTGGGTGAGGTAGGGGCAGACTGAGAATGAGATGAAGGTAAGAGGTATATTGAAGATAGGTAAACTATGGCCTGTGAGCTCTCTAAAATTATGAATGCTGGCAGAGAATAGGGTGGTTTAGAAGTGGTTTGTTCGTGGTCACTTTATCAGGGATTACGGAATTAAGTAACCTACTGAAAGGTCTGCCCAGTCACGAAGTGTGGCAGCAATGTGATGGACAGTGTTTAGAATGGCAGGATAGTGTGATGTTAAAGGGTCCCTCTTCTCACTCTTCATCACTTGCAACACACGTACTCGGAAGTCATCAATCAGGTCAAGCTGAAGCTCCAAGAACTGTAACCTACAAATACACAATTGTTATTATCAGTAAGATACTAATATTAGTGCCAGTATCATAATCTTATAGGATATATTTACATATAGTTAAAAGTCGAGAAACAAGATGATGTGGTAAAATTCTTTTCTAACATAACGAGTTGGTTAGAATGGACAGTAGTCTAGTGATAATTACTTGGAATGTCGAATCATGTCTGAGTGCAATTAACACTATAAACAACTTTGGATTTGCCCAGGGGGGCTGACTTTATTCTCTGTGAATACTCGAGACCCTATATAAGAGAGATTAAACAGCCGCCATCTTTGCTCAAACTTTGTGTTTTCCACGATACCTCTCACGCTAGTATAGAAAAAATGTACAAGTTGCTGGATACTACCAGCTAGTAATCTCCTGCTGACATTCGTGGGCAAAATGTTGACGAAAATTGCATTCTCTCCATATACAGGTATATATTTTTAAATACTAAAAGATACCTGAAGTTATAAATCCTATTATACGTCATGTAGGCGTTATTTAAAGCACATGATAGGACGTGACGAGTTGCCAGACGACGCTACTAAATCGGGACGTTTGACTGAAAGACGATAGCAATAGTCAATGTGTTTAGGGTATCTGTGAAACCTTTAAAAGTATGGTTAGTTTAATTAATTTTTGTATGAAAATGGTTTCCGTAGGGGTATTACCAACGTTTACACACTACTGTTTAAATGCTGTTCACATATATATGAGGGAATTTGTTGTCGCGATGGAATGGTTAAGTACAGTATCATATTACTGATTTGTCACCATACAGTTTGGTATTCTGTAAGGCTTAGGGAAGTTTTCAAGGAACATTTATGTTGAGTTGAAGATCGACTAAAAATATCTTTGCTGGTTTATCTAAAGAAGATATTATATAAATATAACAACATTCTACTGAGTAATCAGTCACGCATCATAATCAAGGCAAAATATACATTGTGCCGAACCTGCTAGCAGGCAGAGACGAGTTTGAGCAAAAATGGCGCCCCATTCAACCAGCCAATCAGCGAGCAGCAGAAATTTTGGCTGTCCAGTCTCTCTATATAGGGTCTCTAGTGAATACTAGCCATCCCCCACAGGGATAGAATAAATTTTGTTGTAGGATCTGGTCACTTTTTTGTGGATTTGACGAAATCTGCCCACATGGAATAAAAATCCACGTGAGGTGTACAGCAACTTTTTTTTTTTTTTTTTTTTTTTTTTTTTTTTTTTCTTAACTGCTGTGTGAGTGCATTATCCCTTTGCATGTAGCTGTCTAAACTTCCTCCCTCCTTATGGTCCCTTCAGGACTGGTCTCATGGAAGGTGCGGCCCCACTTGTAGCTCTTGTAGTAACATGGACTTGGACCCACAGCACTGTCTATGGAATCAAAGACCTTTCTCCCAATCTTCCTGGCGATCAGAGGCCCCCAGACTCCCTGGTCCAGTAAGCTCTGGTCCCATTTCCCTGGGATGTGCTTTGGTAGCCCAGGCATATAGGGCCAAACCTTCCTATATTTTCATTTGTTTTTTTAATGCGACCAGAGCGTACTGGGAGTCTGTGGGGCAGGAGGCCATTCTGCCCCGGGAGAACAACAACAACAGCTAAATTTAAGCACCCCAAACTAGCTGGGAATTTTTTGTTCTTTTTCATTACAAATAAAGGGAATGTTTTGAAATGCAGCACATCATTAAGTTGGGAATTTGCTATACTGTATTTACATTTGACCAAAAATGACAGTCAAAGGTAAAGGAAAACCCTTTATCCAAAAGTAAAGGGACTTATGCAATATCAAATCATGCCAAGAATGACTTTTTAAATGGTGTTTGCTTGTTCTCTTTTGATGTATTAAATATGCCACAATTACTTGCAAAAGGGAATGGGAAAGAATCTTTCTTTAAAGAGGAACTGTAGGGAAAACTTTGGTGATATTAAATTAATATATATTACCTATGACCTGGTTGGGGAAGCCTCTTGTATCGGTCAGTGACGCCTTGGAGGAGGAGCAATAACTGTTGTCCACAATGTGCTGCCTCTCCTCCCTCTCCTTCACCCCAAGCATCAGCACCAGACAATACCTCATCCATCACCTCCACTGCAACTATCATACAAATATACATGACAAGATCTGTCCAGAATTCATAGGCTAAAGGCATAAAATAAACAATTTTACTGATATAATTCTATGGCTTCTTTTGTATATGGAGGCTCCTCCTCAAATGGTGTTAAATTCTGACATTATCTGGCTAATTTCAGAAGGATAGATCACCAGGCCATGGCCACTCAGTGCCAACATGCATTAGTTCAAATTGCTTGGAGATAACCAGGAAGTTTTTCTCCTATACCATGCCACTACTGGGAATGGGTTGACTGCCTTCCCCTAAATGCTCTAGCTAACATACCCTGACCTACAACTCCGTCAACTCTTAGTGGAATATGGATGCTATCTTAACCTTTATCATCACAGTACAAAATGACTGATTGTATGACTGTATTACTCTACCAGCCTGTAACTGCAAATCTAATTATTCCCAAATATCCAGAAGAACCTAATTATGGAAATGAAAAATAATGCATTGACTGAATCCAAGAAAATTTAATTTTCAAAGAAATTGGATGGCAGAACTAAGTTTGAAAGCTTTGTGAAAAGTTTTGCATTTGGGTCATCTCCAGTATATTCTAAACTTTTAGAAAAATTCCATTTTCTGGATCTGTGCTTGTCCTGAGGATGCTGAGTTTGAGAAATTTAGTCTGTACTGATATTACTACCACTATTATTAATCACTTAGCCGCAAGCCTTATCTACTGTGGCAGCTCTCTCGCATGGGCCTTTCTCCCTCACTCGCGGTCACTATGTAAACAACACATGTGACGGCTAATAGCTTGTAAACCACTCAAGCTACATAAATATATGATACAGGATATTGAAGTACAAACCTTTAGCTGTCTCCTGATTACTTGTGAAGACTAAATGGACATCTTTAGGATGGGTAGCTAGCTCAGAATGACCACAACTCAAAATTAACTTTTACACTCTATTTACATATCTAAGTATCTATTCACACTCTGATTTCATTATAAAACATGTCAGAATCACAATTTTCAACACAACAATATGAAATATAATGTCGCTGTCAGTTTTACATACATATATGGTAATTAGAGGAAAAGAGGAGTGATGAAAATATGTCCTCTCACCCTCACTGCTCTAGTCAAACTGAGTGGAGGTGGCTGGCTGGGTTGGGGGTAGTCCCTTGGCTCTCACCCTCAGTGTTGCCAGCCCAAAGCTAGCTGGTTAGGGACCACGCAAATTCAAAAACTGCTTTTACGAGAATTCTCGTCACCCGCAGTCCTCTGCACTTGTTGGTGACAAGAATTCTTGTCACCCGTGGTTTACGGGTTAATAACTAACTACTTCAACAATTATCAGAACCACTTACACTTGCGCTCAACATGTATCCAGCGGAGAAAAGTGGGTGGCCTGGTAAGGACAATTAGAGGCGAGGGTTGGGATGGCGGATAACCATTCGTGAGACTCAACTCTCTTTCAAAGTTTAAAGTCTCCTGCACTGTGGCTGAAAACGTGTCATCATCATACTGGAGATGAGGAAGGTCTGACGCCAACTTCACCACCACAACTTGCACCAAACCACGCATGAACTCAACCTGTAATATAGCAATCATTTATCAACCATTTTATGAAGTTTGTTAACAAAAAATAATGAAAATGTGTCACCATCACACCAATGATCACGAATCACAACTTCATTACTACAATATGCACCAGACTTCTCATGAACACTGTCTATCCATATATCTATAGCTCTGATGCCTCACTCCCTCCTCCTTCCACAAGTGGCTGCATCAGAAAAGACTAGTTCTTGTACAACACTGTTTTCAGATATTTAAACTCCTCTACTATCTTCATCCTCTCACCTTCCAAACCTGTATCACACCCAATCAGACTAGGCTCTCACCCCATAGGGTATATTGCACTGTAGAGTACTGTAACTGTACACAACTGTAACTTTTAACTTAATATTGTACTGTGGACTTAATGTTGCATATTTACAAGTAATGACTACAAAGCGGGAGTTAATGCGAGTTTTTGAGTCTTCAAGGAAAGAGATAGTGGGAGTTGATGATAATGATATTGAATTGATATGGACTATAATGATGATAAGACTAACAGTAATAACAACCTTAGCATTAACATGAGGATGGTCACAACGGTCGAGGACAGGCTGAATGCGTGTGGTGAGGAAGGTGTGGTGTGCTGAGATCCACTTGAGGACTTGAGTCAAGTACCACTCAGGGTGTTCACGGCTGTTGGTGGCTCGGTTACCACTGAAGTGAAACACAAACCTAACCTGGCATATGGGTAATAAAAAGTTGTCATCAATTACAGTGATGTACTATGGATGTAGATGAGTTGCAGAATACCAAGAGAAACATCCTGAGGTTGTTTGGTGAAACAATACAGAGTGGACTGAGAATCTGAGGTTAAATATAAAGGTTCATGAGAGTGAGGGAATAGGGGTAATGGTAGACTGAGAATCATGTAGTCACGGAGATAAATGGAAGAAAAATACAACTAGGAAGAAAGGTTGTTTGCTAACCTTTGAAAGCAGTTTGTTTGACAGCACCACAATTACAGAGTTCCCTAGCAACAGACAAACAGTAATATGAATATCAAAGAAGAAACCATCTGTATTTAATAATGTTGGCTAGTGCTTCTTCCAGTCAAAAGCAAAGTCGTCATAATTTTTTTCCATCTATGAGAAATATACTAATTGATAAAATATAACTCAAATGTAAAAATAAATACTAATGAGGTAACTATTAATAATTGACATATAGAATATACAGTAAAAATGAGACCTGGAGAGGACGAATCAAGAGATGGATGGGCAACAGAGGTGGGGTGAAGTCACAGATGAAACCAGGTGGACCAGAGTTGGGTGTACTCGGGGCCTCTACGTCTCCTGCCTCATTTTTCACTTCATCTGTTTGCACAAACACAACAGAATTATTTAAAAACATAGCTGGCAGTACATATCCACTAGAGTTACCATGTATTGTTAAGGCTTACAATAATCAGTTGAAGCTCAAAACATGCGTACAGCCATGATCAATGGCTGTAGACATTTATACTATCAGCAATACAAAAACAGACCATAGTACCAGTACTGTATTCACAAAACATTCTTTGTTAACAATTGGATGATGAAGATTTTCTGTGACTATATCCTGGTGTTAATTCAAGTTCTTGCATATCTTTTGATTCTGTAAAAACTAAATGTATAATAAGTTATATATAAGAAGTTATATAAAGTTAGTATATTCATGTAGATTTGTTTATGAATCTATCAACTATAAATATGCCTGTGCATAGATGACGGATCTTAAAATTGTACTTATATAACCAGCTGATATTATATAAATTTCATGTCTGACATGCCTATTCCAGCGATAAAACAAAACAGTTGGACAGATTTAGATGTCATTTTCAAGCATTGATTTAGGCATTAGGTTGCTTCATCATGAGTTTCAAATCCAGATCTTCTGTCATCTGCACCCGAATGTATAATGAGGTTTTTCACTTTTTATTATGTGACTGCATCAAGAATTCTTTCTACACCATGTTATTAAACACAGTGCAAGTTAAGCAAATAATCTCACTGCAGATAGAGGGTTTACTATACCTGGGAGGGACAGCTGCAGGAGGTACTGGGTGAGGGTACACAGGCGTTGTAGTGACTCAGGTGATGCAGGAGTTTGGTGAACTGTTTCTGATCCTGAGGTAAAGGGCCACTTAATTGTCTTCAGGACACCCTCAAACTCCCTGTCAAAAAAACAATACAGTACTGTAATTCCTTTTTTTGCTTTAAAGCAATGAGCTTATATTTACTCTAAATACCATTCGATTATTGTTCGTGTTAAAGAGAGACATGATATATAACAGAAATACAAAGATAAAAAGAAGTTCTATATTTACACATCATAGCAAACATTGTCTCATGATGATGCCATTTCTAAACCCAGAGGGGAAAGCTATGAAATTTGTATATGTTTACTGCAAACAATCCTCACTAAGTTAAGTAAGTACAGTATAGGTTTGAGAAACAACTGTGAATACCTACCTAGTGAAGGTCTGTGTGAAGACTTTATTCCAGTGAATAAGTGTCTGCATGGTGTACTTGCGTAAGTTTGTGCAACTTGTATGCATTGTAGCCGTGGTAAGGGCCAGTAGCTTCCCATAACCGACCAATGCCTGCCCCTCAGCTCCAATGTGCACTGCTGACTCCATGTCTTTACTTAACTTCTTTATGGCTGTGACAAACTCCTGGTACAACCTTTTCCGCTCCAGCTGTCTCACTTGCCTCACTCCTGGCCCTATACTCTTCAAAAGTGGTGCAATTTTCTCCATGTGTATCTTCACCTCGTCCTCCAGCTGCTCACACTCCTGGACCAGCACTGCCTCTCTCTCCATTGCTCCCTCTGCTGCCTTCACTGCCCGTGTTATCTTATCAGGGGCTTCTGTTGTTGCAAATCTCAACTGAAATGGAATTATTGCACATCAGTATACAGGTATGCACAGTTGCAGCAAATAGTCATTGACCAGGCAGTAATGGCTAGCTATGACCAATAAGGAATCATTCAAAAAGTCAAAACATTTATACCCATACTCTTATTTTGCAGTTGACGGAAGTAACAAATCCACATGTTCACAGTTCGAAACAGCTGGATGTGCCTTTCCATCAGATTGGTCAAGGACTATCTGCTGCAACTCTCATCACTCAAAAATAGCAAGAATCACATACACAAAGCTTATAAATCAATATACAAGTATTTTCAAGTTATTAATTTAATTTTACTACAAGCTCAAGCACTCTGAGGTACATTCTTGCCAAGTGGTGATGAGCGGGTGTGTAGTGGATAGTGATGATGGGGTTTTCTGTTTATTTTTATTAAGGTAGTCAAGAAAGTGGCCACTCTGATATTTTTGGTTGTCATATTATTGGTCAAAGTGAGGATGTGATCACAGTCAGATCAGTGTTTCAATGCTTCGGTGCAGACGACATTGCCAGGAACATGCCTTTTTGTGTCCTGATTCCGAAGATGCTTTTAATTTTGACATGTGATGAATAGTTTTTGCGTGGTGCTTGACTATAGCTGACATACATACTATACATACAAATTTACATACAACTCTATATATATATAAAAATAGTAGAAGATAGATTATACAGTATTAACAAGAAGTGTTCCACGAATACTAAAAATAACATTACAGTACATGTACTATAACAGAAAGAAAGATATGGTCCCAATAATGAATTAAATACAAAAGAATACATACAGAACCAAAGCAAATACAATAAGAAATGAAGTTAAGGAGAGCATACTGTTTGCTGCAGTTGATCCCGAGACACTGTGAGATCAGCCACCAGCTGCTGTATTTGGCCAAGCTTCTCTACTGAACTCCCCAGTGTGGTATTGAGTTGCTCCTTCACCTGCCAGGAGGAACATTCTGTACTTACATATTAAGCAAGTTTCAGATATTTGCAAATAAAAAGAAATAAATAATATCAGCATAATGGAGACCAATGTTTACTTCAGACTGTGTATGAAACATTCCTTGAAGAAAAGAAAATTCTCAGATTATACTGGTATTTCTTTAGTGACTCAGATTTCAACACTGCAGGCCCCCTAATGTGGTAAATATAATGCTGTAGTCATTCACATCACCTGATGAATACGGCCATTCTTTAATGTGTCAAGATAACATATTCCTAACTCCATTATGCATTTATAAAAAGTTTTTATATTTACAATATTGTCTGCCTCTCTGTATCTAGTATATCTCTCCGTTAAACATTCAACCTTAGCAAACAGTTAAGACCTGCCTTGCCTACCTGATATTTAATCTCGTCCTCATCCACCAGACACTGCAGACTGGCATCCAAGTCTAATGTCTCCATCTTGTTGCTCTTGTAGTTACTTGTTGCTTTAATCCTTAAAAACAATTGATGACAAGGTTTTTCTAACTATCATTAGGATATTGTTATTTTTTAAAGTGAGTACTGTACTGTTGGGCACATTGAACATCTAAAAGATAAAAACACTTTCAGGTTACAAAAACAATAATTTTCATCTTATGTATCATAACACATTTGGACTAATGGCAACTAATTTGACATATTACAAAATAGCCCCCAGTACCTCCTTATGAGTTCTTGGTTTTTATGTTTTTTCCCTGTGTCTATGTTCACTATTGCTAGCACTCACTGGTTTCTAATTTTGACTTTTCTGTGCATATGAGTTGGTGAACATGCAGCTTATCAAATTTGCTTAATCATTAGACTACTGTACATTGTTAATGAAACAATGTTTTTCTTTGGCAAACTTTTTCAAATATGTCCTCTATTTAAGATTTTCTTATGCAATATGGTATACAACTTCCACAAATAAGAAACGTTCTTTGTTAACGCTAGTTGGAAATAATCATGGCTGCAAGTATTAGATACAATCCTGTTAATTCATCATCATTCTTATTCCTACATCACTAAACTTATTCTCATTTTTACTATCAGTTTTGAAGAAAATTATATATAATTGATGGTATTCCTGGAAATCAAATTTTGACACTCAAACTGGTTCTCACGTTCTCATATAAATATACAAATCCTAGAGAATGTCTTGCCTGTTGGTGCACTACAAGTCTTAACTATGCTTTTTCATTTCCTTTTATTTGTAGTTCACCAAACACCTGGTAGAATTTCTGAAAGTCAACAATTCCACCAAATCGTAGGCACATGAAGAGTGAAAACTTGGGCTGCGAATACCTCAAGAATCTAATATAAATATCATTTGGGTTGTCTGAGGTATCAGCGATGGGTACTATGTCACTGTGAGGTACAAAAATATCTCTCCGCTGGCCCCAAAAGGTCAGGTGCGAGATTTTGACCACACCAGTTTCTGGGTTGTAAGAGATGTGCCCAATTATGCGACGAAAAATCTCCCCCATAACATACAGCATCAAAATGGCCAGCCCGTTGGTGAGCACAATAGATATAAAAGTATCCAATTCCACACTTCCCACATGGGCCAAGTAGCCAGCACAGGGCACAGCCAGGGTTGTTATGGCTGTTTGGTAAATCTTGAGCCGACAAACACTACGAGCAAAAACAATGTAGGGAAATTTGTATATAACATCATAGTTTTGGTCTCTATTGTCCTGATTCTTCTGTGGTTGCACCGCTTGAAGGGTTCTGGGTATAGAGAGAAGCCCTCTGACCTGATAGCTACTCTTGGACACAGCACCTGCAATCAGTCCTCCTCTCCTGCACAGATGACTACACAATGATGTACTCAGCATTGTATTTCTTCAGTCCTGGGGGGTAAACATTTAAGAGTACACTGAATATTACAATAAGCCATCACCAGTGTAGAATCAATTAATATTGCCTGTGGTTATGTGTAATTTAAGCATGAATAGCTCATACAGTATATATCATTAAAATTTTCCCTCACTACCACCAAAAATTTGTTCTTGTCTGATAGAAGCACTACTGATGTCCAAAGGTTAACACTCTCAAAACAAAACGTGTTCAGACAGTGCAACCTCTGCCAAGTCATGGGTAGAGTAAATCATATAGGATGATAAAAGTAGCAATTAATAAATGTGAGATGAAAGAAATAAAATAATTTGAGAATACGAGCCCATATTTAAATTTAATGTGTGAAATAAAAAAATATGAAAATTTGAAAACCAGAGCCAACTAATGGAAATAACCAAATCTGGAGCAAGGAAGACTGCTGGGACATAAGCACTGCTGGGCAAACTACTGGGACCTAACTGGGGCATACTTCCTGATCTTAACCAAGGCAATATACTGGGCATACTTTTGGGCCTTAACCGGTGTAAACTTCCAGGACCTAACCGGGGCAATTTACCAAGACCCAAGTGTGGCAGACTTCCAGTATCTGACCTGGGCACATACGTTCATGACCTAACTGGCACAAACTACCAGGACTTAATGCAAAAATGTGATATTTTCACAAATAGCCTAATGGATGTTGAAATTGTATGAACCACATGAAAAACAGTTGGAAAAACCAAATTTTGTCTGTCTGGGGGGTCATATTCAGAGAGGACATATTTTGGTAAATTTTCAAAGTTACACATGTGATTTTTGGACAACACATGGATTTTTTTACTGTCTTTTGAGTGATTGATGAGATTTTAACATCTATTTATTGTAGAAATCCCCTGTTGTGGTCATACCCTATCACCCCAACAATCTTGGGGGACAGCCTAAGAATTTGGGGGTTCTTTAAATATGAATGTGAAATGAAAGAAAATTAAAATTTGAGAATCCGACCCAATTTCTTAAATTAAACCTATCTGACCTATCCTAACCTAACCTAATTTGGATCAAGGCAGGCTACCAGGACCTAACCAGGGCAAACTACCAGTACCGGTACCTTAAGCCAAAACAGGATATTTCCAAAAGTTATGGATGTCAAAATTGCACAAATTACATGAAAAACAGCTTGCAAACCCATATTTTGTCTGTTTAGGGGCCCATATTGAGAGGGGGTGGGGCACATTACCCTTATAATATGAGAGTTGCACAAGGTAAGTCCTGCATCACAGTATCAGAAATTATGAGTGTAATGATATTAAACTCCGATGGAAAAATAAAGAAAGATGAGACAACAGAAATGAAAATGTTCCTCTAAACACGAAAACATTGATTGATTGATATTAGGCGCCGCAACAGTGAGGTCGGTAAAGGTACAGAAGTGGACCTTACTGTATAATAGATATTTTACTGTCATTACCCACTATTTTGGACAATTCTAAGACACTTTTCTTCTATGGTTTTTCTTCCTCAAATGCCCCGTTTCCAAGATAGGGCATATTCAAATGGGGCATTTTGAAATTAGCCTGACCTTACCTGACCTGACCTAACCTAACCTAGACCGCATCAGACTACCAGGACCTAACCTGGGCAAACTACCGGGACCTAACCTGGGCAAACTACAGGGAAATAATCGTGATAAAGTACAATAAATGACAGGGGTAAAATACTAGGACCCAGCCGGATCTGGCAACACTGCTGAATTCAGGTCCACTTCTGTACTAATACCGTGAGGTCATATAGCGCCGATAACAAGGTAGAACAGAAAACACCAAATAAAAAAAAAGGTCTAGTAGTAGAATTTAAACCAAGAGAACGAAAGAAGAGACAGAGGAATAACAGACACTCAAAAAAGAGGGGCGAGACGTGAATTGTGAAGGGAGTATTAATTACAAATTGTTACACGTATGTACACCTTTACGTAGACGTCGTTGTTGACACCGAAACAGTTGCTGTGTGTGTAGTGTTGCCACTTGCCAGGTATGACCGTACGATTGACCACATTTCCCCAACTTTCACCTTTAGAATTTTCCCTTTTTGTCTCAATAATTCCCAGTTTATTACTCTTCACCGTTGACGGTCTTTCTGGTATTTCGTCTGGTAGAAATTTCCCTGTTTACTCTTGAACGATATTTGGTATTTATTGAAAGAATTACCGTTTTTCAGCAGTGTTGCCAGATCCGGTTGGGTCCTAGTATTTTGCCCCAGTCATTTATTGTATTTTATCACGATTATTTCCCGGTAGTTTGCCCAGGTTAGGTTCCGGTAGTTTGCCCAGGTTAGGTCCCGGTAGTCTGATGCGGTCTAGGTTAGGTTAGGTCAGGTCAGGTAAGGTCAGGCTAATTTCAAAATGCCCCATTTGAATATGCCCTATCTTGGAAATGGGGCATTTGCGGAGAAAATGCCATTGAGGAAAATAGTCTTAGAATGGTCTAAATAAGTGGGTAATGAAGGTAGAAAAAACGTATGCAATAACGGTAATTCATTCAATATTTACCCGATATTTATCTAATTTCCCTGTGTGGACTTCAAAATTTTCTAAAATAGAGAAATTTCCCTGCACTTGGCAATACTGTATAAAATGGTGTGTCCACAGAGCACCAACCAAGCCACCACCAAGGTCCATGACTGAGAGAACTTAATTCCCCAATGAAGCATATAAACCAACGAGTCGAACGAGACAGTTAAAAAAATCTTGCCATAATTATCCAGCATATTGCTGTTTTCTATTCCATTTTTTTTTTACCCTGTTTACCCACTAATTTATACTATTCTAAGACTTCTTCTATGGCATTTTCTTCGAAAATGCTCCATTTCCAAGATATGGCATATTCAAATGAGGCATTTTGGAATTAGCCTGACCTTACCAAACCTCAACTGCTGCAGACTACTGGACAAACCTGGGCAAACTACCAGGACCTAACTTGGTCAAACTACCGGGACCTAACCATGATAAAGTACCAGGACCTGACAGGAGAAAACTATCAGGCCTAGCTGGATGTGGCAACACTTCTACAAAATGGCAATACACTAGTTAAATACCAATCTTGCTCTCCACAATACCCTGAGCCAATTTAAATGGTACCGGTACTCTAGAACCACCTCAAAACATTCATAATGCAAAATCGAATATGCATCACTTCAAACATCCCTTATTATCTTCTCCATTACTAATAATCCTATAGTAGTATGACTGTAGGGAAAGTATTGCCTGTGGTGATGTGGGCAGTATTTCAATAAGGGTTTAGGCCCCCTTTCGGCCCCGACAACTCTTTTAATCGCTTCTTTCACTGCCTTTCTTTTTCAGTTATTTCCTTTGTGCATACATAATTTCACCATACAGTGATGGTAAATGATTAACAGATTCAAAATTAATTTGTATTTTTTTTTTTTTTTTTTTTTTTGCATAGTTACTTCTGGAAACAAAACAATTTGTCTACAAAATGACGAGCAGCAATCATCATGTCTCGAGAACCTTTGTCCAAACTGGGCAGTGTTCCATTGTGTCCAAACTTGTCACACTCCTTGTTTTGGGGTTCATATCTTAGAGAAATGGAGAAGGGGTAGCACCCTGCAGGTTTCCCATTCGTTTATAGAATATCTACGAAAGTATGGCTTCTCCAATACACTGAATTAGAGTCAGGCTTTCAACCAAACACATTAATACACATTTAACATGAGATAATACAAGATTATCCAATGAGCAACTATCTATCTATCTATAGCTCCGACGCCTCGTTCCCTCCGGGAACTCCCCCCAAGGGGGTGGCCACGGCAGAAGTGTCTCCAGTTTTCCCTGTTCCAACACTCACTCCTTACTTGTTCAAGCCCTACTCTGCCCCTCATGTTTCTCTCCTTTACATACTCTTCCACTCTGTTCTGCCATCTAACCGGAGGTCTGCCTCTCACACCAGGTCCTACAACTTCACTTCCATACACCTTCTTTACAAATTCCTCGCCTTGCATTCTCTCCACATGTCCATACCATCTCAATGTATTACGTTTCACTCTCAACCACTCCACACTCAATACCAATTGCCTTCTCACTCATACCACATCTCTCATATACACTCTCATTACTTTCTCCATCCCATCTAGTAAGTCCACATGCTCCTCTCAAGTAACTCATTTCCACAGCACCTATTCTCGACTGATGAGCCCTATTCCATGTCCATGGCTCCGACGCATATGTCAGTGTTGGCAGGATTATACTATTTCGTAGTCCCCTTTTCACTTCCATACTCACACTTCTAACCTTCATAATCCTCCCCAGTGATCCTATGACCTGTCTACCCTTCACTGCTCTCTCCCTAATTTCTCCTTCCATACTTCATGTTTACACATAACTGTACCCAGGTACTTAAACTCCTTCACTTCCTCCATCCTCTCGCCCCTCAGAGTTATCTCACACTTCGTCCCAGTTGGTACAGCCACTCTGTATGGTGTAGCAAAGTCAATCACTTCAGTTTCTGCTCTTTCAAATACCACCACTTTACTTTTACCCACATTCACCTTCAGTTTCCTTCGTTTACACACAGACTGAACTACTGAGTAACTAGTGCATCCATAAATGCGACGGTGCCACATCCCCTCATTGGGCAGAGAAGGGTGGCAATAAACTGCTGGCCATAATAATGCTAGACAGTATAATAACTATGATCATGCCCTTGTACAATTTTAAAACATGTCTTAGCTTGACTGAAGGGTTAAGGAACAACACTATACTCATGAGGAGCCTGTATTGGCAACATTTGTCTACTACTTCAGGTCAAATGCTTTCAACTTGAAGCAGTAGTGAAACATCATCAATAAAGGCTCTCCATCATAAGTTGTTGTTGTTGTACCTTAATCACATTACTGTAGTGCTCAAGTACACGGTCACATTGCTATAGAAAAAAAAAATCTTCAATAAGGAGTATTAAAAGCTGTCACAGAAGGATTATTAACCTTTAATGAATCTTATCAAATAATCGATGTAAAATGAATATGAGACTTCATATGAGGCCTTCTTCATTTCTGATGTACTCTCCAACATCAGCCTGGTTAAAACAGATGATGTTCATGGGGTCTGCAAGCCGGCATTCAGGGGTGGACTTGCCCGTTACACCAAACCCCTAAAGAAAATGTTACAATATTAGAATTGGTAGTATAAATGCATTACTAGTCCTGTACTTTTTCCTTTACATTATTTACATTTCTTGGTATGAAACCCTGATTAATACACCAAACACCTGAAACAATTGTTACAGCATAAAGGAAGGCTGTGGAATTACACTGCAGTACTTTGGGTTCCATTATTTCCAAATACATTATAAGTGTTTCCCTTAGTGGTCATCATAATATGTGTTATAGACAGCATCTGGCAGCGGGATAACCCCACCACTTCAGTCTCCCAGAAACAAAAAAGTAAAATAAATACTTAGCAGTGGGATAGCAACCACTCCATTACCATTTCCATTGAGCACCCTATACTGTACGTTCCCATCACATCATTCATATGACTCATCAAAAATAATCTGTATCAATTTGGCAGTCTCAATTATGGCATTTAACATACTCCAGAAACTCTTTCTCATTCATACTTCTATCACCATTTATTCATAATTATATGGAACCTCTCCTTAAAGGCTGACCAAGGCAGAACAGCAACAAATTTTCAATCTGATTAGGCATAATTTTACTGGGGGCCAGTTGATCCATCCCAAAGTGACTATTCATTCCTTGCTCCTAGGAGAATCCCCAGGAGAGGAGGGTCAAGGAGCCTAATAACTAGATATACTGTATACAGGTATAGAGAATGAAAGGCTGACAAAAGTGTATTTGAGTGAGGTGGTGGGGAAAGAGACAAGGACTGACACAATGAAGAGGGAATATAGAGTTGATTGGAGTAAGAAAGAAAGGGGTAAGCTAGTGACAAGGATGAGCACTGTCAGAGGATAGGGCAGTTCAATCACAACTCACCAATCAGGGGTTATGGGACCAACAGTAGGAAGACAAATAACACAAACTTATCTTGAGACACATTTTTTTCACTATACTGTAGGTCTAAAATTTGACTAGGAATACAGGCATAGACTGCCTTAATTTTTTTTTTTTTTTTTTATAATCAGAATGGAGGAAGGAAAAACAAAATCATCCTTCATTCATAATTTATAATGTCTGTAACAGTTGGATTTAAATGACTGAGGATTAAAAACTGGTGGAAAGCAGTTTTGAGGAAGTACATTCCATAACGATGTGGTTCTGGGAATAAATGAATTCTGAAAAGCAGTAGTTCTACATTGGGGAGGAGAGATTTCCAAAGTCATGGGACATACCAGTGGAATATCCTTTGATGAGAAGACAATAGCACCTGTATACTTGGCTGTGTTGTCTGAGATGCGGGACAAACCAGATTTGTACACATGGTTGCCATACAAGAAGCTATCTTCTGAAGATGACTTCACCCAGATTTTGTTCTGAAATAAATGACAAATTAGACCAAATATTTTCATTATTATATTATATAATACAAACACAGCACCCGGTAAGAAACATTAAATATGTATACAGTATCTACCGCAACACGCCCAAAAAGATTTTATCCCAAAAGGGTCAGCCAAGTTATACCAAAATGTACCTCTCCAGGTTGGCCAGAAAACACTTCTTTCCCCTTAAAAAAAATAAGGTATCTTGTTATACATATAAAAAACAATCACAAATACATATAAAATATAATATTCACAAACATAATTATACCTCAAAAAAGAAATCTAGTTTTTCACATGGCAGTGAAACAATGCACAAATCTCTTTTCACTGCATTTTCCTTTTTTAGTGATGTTTTTTAAATGGCTTTATGTATATCATTACTGTGTACATTATATAATTTCCAATGCCTCACCACCTTTGAATCTTGCATGTCTGCCATGAAACTGTGCAGCTGCTGTCAGCTGGGATGTGTATACTATACTCTGTCCAGCCTTAGGTGGCAGAGAAGCCCTGCCCTACAGGTGCAGTAGGCAGGTCAAATACTCTTTCGCTTCCCTGATTGGCTAGAGGTTTTCAGAACACCAGGAAAAATAGGAGTGTTTCCTTTTTTCATAAATATTTCTGCTAATTAAGCATTATTCATGTCTGTTATTACTCACTCATTATCTTAAATATGTGTGAGCCTTACAGTCAAAATTCACAGTGACAATTTACTTGGAGCTGATAATATCTTGATTAGAACATAGAGTATGTAGTAAAAAGTGAGAGACAGAGAGAGGAAAAAAGGTCAATTGGAGGACCTCTGGGTAACTCTTGTGACTTCCCGTGTTCGTAAGCATTCTTCAAGGCTTCTTCATCCATTTAGTACCATTTTTTATATATTTAATTTTGCCTATTTTTTGGAAACACAAGGGAGTGTGTTTTTACGTAATGAATATGTAGAAAAACACACACAAATTCACTACTTACACAAAATAGTTAATATCTTTCAAAACCATAGCCAAACAAAGCAGCAGGACTGGGCAAGGAGTATTAACGAACTGACACAGAGCAAGTTGACAGGCGCCTATAGGGACCAGATTAGAAAATGACCTAAGGCAGAAAGAGAAAGAGAAAGAGAGAGAGAGAGAGAAAGAGAAACTCAGATGAAGGTAACAAAAGAAGAAGCAAGTGAAATAGTTATGATGCATGCCACTGTTAATGAGAGAATGAATAAATGGAATAAAAAAAAAAATTATATAATGCTGTTAATCAATATATTTCTGTGTATATGATATGTGGGATAAACATCATTATATTATACTTTTATGTTGTTTAAAATATCATTAGATAATAGAAAAGGAAGGGTTGTGGATGAATCGTGAACACGAGAGAGAGATAGAGATAGAGAGAGGGGGGGGGGAGGGGGGTGGTGTAAATTGCAGGTCACTGAGATTAACGCACAGCTATGTGACGTGCGTGTGTGTGACCAAATGAACTCTAAGCGTCCCGTTCCCATCTGCCAAACGGATGCATCCAGGAATGTCCCAGAGAGGCAGGGATTCTCCGCCACCTAAGGCTGGACAGAGTATAGGCTTGCTCAGGCCATAACTTTTGAAACTCATTCATTACTGTCTATGAAAATTAAAAATGAGCCTAGATACAAAACCATTACACCCAACTGGCAGCAACATCATATGGTAACATAAAACAGTACAGAGTAGTGTAATACCTGACAGTACGGATGTAGAAAATCCAGGGCCGTGATACGCAGCATGAACTTCCCTCCTTTTGTAATTTTGCCAAAGCAGACTCCAAGGGACACTAAGTTCTCTCTTGGTAGTGACACTGCAAATTTCATTATCTCTTCTTTCACATAGTATACTCGGTTATTGTGCAGTCGTAAGCAGTAGAGGCCATCAGAACGCTCCAGCAATGTCCGCACATTTTGTCCAATACTGCAAGAATTCATAAAATAAATAATCATGGATACATGGCAATAATAAAAAAGGTAAGTAACCAAGACAGAACACACTCACATGGATTTAAACTTGACAAAATCCACTTTAGACATGAAATAAGAAGACACTCATTCAGAAATGAAGTGATGGAAGAGTGGAACAAATTTTCTAAAGATATGGTAAGTGCTAAAACATTAAATGGCTTAACAAATAATCTGGACAGATTATGTTCTCAAAAGGATGGGTCTAATTCAGGAGCTGCCAAGAACTGGGCCAAAAAGCTTTCAGCAGTTTCCAAAATTTATATGTTCGTATATTCTTATTTTCCACTGATTGAGAGGAAAGAATATTTAACCTGAACTAACCCAATCCAACCTAACCCAACCTGAGCTGTCTTAAGCAAACCTATCTAATTATGCCTTCAATCAGACTAGGTAATCCTCTGGCTTTGGTTTGGTAATGTTACAGGTTCTTCACTTGCATTAATATGGTAAAAACTAAACAGTAACAGAAGTATGGATGAAAAACTAAAAAATGGGAAAAATCCAGGTGGAATTGTTCTTACGATTACTTTTACATAAAAAAAATAAAGCCATTTTTCAACACCATCTAGAAAAGGAGGAAATTCTGCAAAATACTATCTGACAGTGTAATCATGTTTCAAACTTTCCCATAGTATTACTGTTAACTATCCAATTATATTTATCATGGTATGAACAGAATAATCTCAATGCTGTATTTCATCTGGCTTAATTATGGATATACAGTATACACCTTCTAATTAACTGTTAGCTTATCCGAACCCTTGAACACCTCAGAGGGTTTGTACAGTAGGCTCCTGAGTCCTGATTATGAGATTAGCTGTGCCTATTTCGGATCCATAATGCAATACAATACAGTAGTAAATGGGGTGAAGGGGTCCCGAGGCTGGACCACCTCAGTAAACAACCCATGGGTACTTGGTTCTTGGGGCCATATTCAAGAACATTCATGGTGTATACGATGGTATGGTATCGGTATGACGGCTCCATAGACAAACAACAGAGCCGTTGTACCGTTACCACACCATCGTATACACCACAAATATTCTTGCATACAGTCTCAAGTTGGCAGCTCCAAATCTGAGTTCCTATGCGAAAGAGAATGCTTGCTGAGTAATATAATACTACCCTTCCCGACATCATGGTTGCTTACGATTTCTTTAGCTTCCTTACTATTTCGGTATTAGTCAAGCGTTTGTCCATAATCACTACCATTATTTCTTTTCTGTAAAATATATTTCTTAATACATGTACGTCATTTCCTTATTGGTTATTTCCGTCGCAAATGCATTAAATACAACTACCCTTAATAAATTGATTAAATTTTCCACTGGTATTCGTTCTGACCACATGCGACATACTTAGCAGGAACCTGTACCAGAACCGGTTCTAAAATTTCTTGATGACTTATCTTAGAATCGGTTCTCACCTCCAAGAAACTGGTTCCACCAATAGTAGTTGCTATGTGCCTGTGTGCCTTATATTTAATGTACTTGCTGTTCGTCCCAATCGGCAAATTAAGGCTTTAAAACAGCATTAGACAGCAATTATATAACATTGTCAGTAAATATTAGGTACCGGTTCTAGAACCAGTTCCAGCAGTTCCTTTTGTATTGAGAACCGGAACCGTCGGTTCCAGTATAATAATATCAATTCAAGATGGCCACCAAGTGTTTACATCCAGGCCCCGTAGATTGCTAAGGTTATGTCCCGGTAGTTTGCCGCGGTCCTGATCAGGTTAGGTTAGGTCTACCTAATTCTATTTAATGTGTTGTAGTGTTTTTCAGTAGTGTTTTTCAGACGAATCTAGTTCAAATATGGCAAAAATTAGGTGTTTTCGCAGATTGGGTTGGGGGAGGGGGGGTGGATGATATCTCCCAAAACACTAATTTGCAACGGATGTTAACAATAAATTCGGGTAAATCTTGAAAGAATTACCGTTATCGTGTACGGTTTTTCTACCTTCATTACCCACCTATTTAGACCATTCTAAGACTATTTTCGGTAATTCTGCATAAGAATTCCACCTGGTTTTCTTAGTTTTTTTTTTAGTTTTTCCTGCCTATTTTTACTTGTTCTATTCATTACTTACCATAATATTGACTGGAAACAACTTGGTTTATACATATTCCCTAACCCCTTCAATCTTGGGGGAGAGCACTGGGAATCGGGAGTTTTGGGTGGGGGAAAACGCAATTTAGTACAGAATTGGTGTTTAATTAATAGTCATGACCTGCTATGTATGTCAAGATTTGGAAAATCAGAGCCAAGTTTCGGCAAAACTTGGCTCGGGTTTTCTTATTTTCATGAGGGATAAATGTCAAGATTTGGAAAATCCGAGCCAACTTTCGATAATTAACCTAACCTAACAGTATAATAAGACATTGCATTCTGAAAACCTTGAGTCGAAAACAAATTATGGACAAACGCTTGACTATTACCACTATTTCTTTAGTTTACTTACTATTTCTTTAGCTTGGTTAGAACTAGCTTCGTTTCTTCATTAGATAGTGGTCTCATGATGAAACTTCCGTGTCCTCCTCGGAGACAATGTACTGGTGCACAAACTTTTTATTCGAATCAGTACTTCCTTCTGACTATCACACTGGGGAAATTGGGATAGTTTTGACCACTGCAGACAGTATTAAGAAGAACACATTCTCGATATGCGTAAAAGCAATTCTCTCATTCGTCTAACCCGGGTAACCCCTTCACACACACACACACTCGGGTCGTGTCCTCGTGGTCTGCGTTAAAGACAGTGATTCAGACCGTGTGTTTATATAAATATTTTTTTTAGGTAAATAAGCGACTCTTTGAAAGCGTCTGCCTTTTCAACGGTGCTTTCCTATTTAATATCGGTAAATTTTTACAAGTTGCCACAACAGGATTTCATAGGAAAAATGGTATTATTACAGAATAACTGGGTTTTTGGTTAGGATCGCGCAGTGTTACCACATCCGGCTAGGTCCTGGGAATTTGCCCAAGTCACTTTATGATAGTTTACACCGGTTATATCCCGGTAGTTTGCCTAGGTTAGGTCCCGGTAGTTTGCCCAGGTTAGGTCCCGGTAGTCTGCTGTTGTCTAGGTTAGGTTAGGTCAGGTCAGGTGAGGTCAGACTAATTTTCAAATTATGTTTGTAAAACGGGGCATATCTCGAAAACGGGGCATCTCCGAAAGAAACACCATAGAATAAAAGTGTTTTAGAATGGTCCAAAATAGTGGGTAATGATACTAAAATACACAATATAGTGAACCCAGTTCTTCTGTAAATTTACCGGAAAAATATATAATTCCTAGAAGGTTTTAGGGTTTTAGTACAGAAGTGGACCTTACTGTATAATAGATATTTTACTGTCATTACCCACTATTTTGGACCATTCTAAGACACTTTTTTTCTATGGTTTTTCTTCCTCAAATGCCCCGTTTTCGAGATATGCCCCATTCCCAATACCCTTCGGAACCTAACCCTGTCATCCTTCGAGACCTAACCATGGCATACTTCAGCACCTAACCTTGTCATCCTTCGGGACCTAACCTTGCCATACTTCGGCACCTAACCTTGCCATACTTCGGCACCTAACCTTGCCATACTTCGGCACCTAACCTTGGTATCCTTCGGGACCTAACCTTGGCATTCTTCGGGACCTAATCATGGCATCCTTCGGGACCTAACCTTGGCATCCTTCGGTCTTAACCAGAACATCAATTTGTTATAGAATTAGGAAGACCAAATCAGACCCCTTGTTTCATACACCAATTTACCTTAATTGGAAGCAAATTATGTGGAAGGTACTGGTTCTTGTGGAGTTGAAGAGTAGGTGGTAGTGTTGTATTCTGGCAAGTTGTATTGGTGGTAGGTGGACTGGATGACCTTATATTCAAAGCACTTTAAACCTTCCAACAATAAGTTATTATTACTGATCATGGACTAATTTATTTTTCAATAAGAGGCACAAGTTTTTTTTTTGTATAATTTCTGTGTTTCTCCAGTAAAAATTCGTAAAACCAAGCAGCCAGGTGAGCCAAGGATATACCTCCTCCACAGACAGACAGTAATGTTGTACTGGCAAGATAAATGGAGAGACTGAAGTTTCAGTGATGTAGTCACATGTTGTAGGTCTATGATTGGTCAATAACGAGATGATAGAATTGTGTGAAAAACTGATTGGTTAGATTTGGCTTGAAGTTAAAAAAATGTGCCACTAGGTCGCACTGTGGGGCTCATAGATAACCTTTCCTTTCAAGATTTATATATGTTTGTCCTGCTGCCTCTTGTTTACCTTCCTATAAATACCAATTGTTTTAAAAGTTTTCCATTCCAAATTAGGGTCGCTACTGCAAAATATTTCCTGTACTGTCATTAATGAATAACACTGGTCTGCTTAATTTTCAAGGTCAAGAACCTGTTAACTGTTTTGGGGTAAGTTTTTAATGCTGAATCTGAAAATAACATCCATTTTTCTCAATCAGGTAAACTTTTCAAAATAAAGGCACATTTGTTATCTTCTTTTTATTCTGAATTATAGTTAAGTGAAACACGTAATAGGATATATTGTCAGGTTAATTCATATTGAGTTTACGGGCTGTTTGTATAGAGACCAAAAGGGGTAAAGAACACTATAATAGTTTACTCAGGGATGAATGGCCTCTTCACGGACTTCCGATTGTGCCGGGCAGATACCACATCTCTCTTCAGGCACCAGCAGTAGTCAGCCAAAAAGTTGACATCCCATCGGCCTTGATAGCGTTCTTCCATCACTTGGATGTCCTTGTGGAAACGCTCCCCCTTCTCTTCACTGAAGTCTCCACAATTGTTCGAAAAATAGTCCAGATGGCTTCGGAGAAAGTGCATTTTCACTGACATGCGGAAACTCTCCATCAACTCATCAACTGTCTTCTCATACTCAGGACTTTGATGGTTACCTAAGAAGTTTCCAATGACTGACTTCAAGCACAGCCATGCAGAGAGCTCAATGGGAATCAAAGCATGCATCCTTCATGCACTCCCTTATCTGAGGAATTCTCTCTCACGGTCTTGATACCAATAAAACGTTGTTTCTGGGGCCAACAGACATTTTTCATGGATGCATGAACCCAACAGCTGAGCTGACTCTTTGGAAAGGTTCAGATCTCGTGTCAGGTCATTTAGCTCGGCTTGGGTTAGCGGTATTGGTTGGTCATCATCAACTGGCTTGTATGCTCCAGATTCGTCTGAATTGGCTGCGTCACTGGACTCAGGGTTGGACGACAATTCCATAATGACGTCAGGTTCTGGAATAGGAACCTCCGGGCCATGTGGTACTGGTTTTATTGCAGATGGAACTTCAGGATATTAGACATGATGTTTGTTTTTGCAATCGATGCCTTGTAGATTTGTCATGCAGTAGCAGCAGTCTGTGATGTGATCCTTCCCTACCCTCCAGACCATTGGGATTCCAAACTGCATACTTTTCCTTTTCTTGTTTCTCCAATCTCGTAGGTTCTCAACACATGTCTTACAACAGATATGAAGAGAAATCGGTTTTTCTTGGTCACCTAGCTTGACTCCAAAATAAGCATGATACGACTTTTTCACAAAATCTGTGATTTTTGCTTGACGATCTGGAAGAACCACATGTCCGCAGATATAGCAGAACCTGTCGGGGTGGTTTTTGCACTTGCGATACATTGATATATTAATCTAAAACTGAAATTACAAAACAGAAGGAAATTAAGGGCAACGGTGACCAGTTAGGACAAGAATATAGTATGAAAAAGCCCGGTAAGTGACATGATTTTAAGCATATTTGTAGTATTAAGAATAGAGCATATCTCAATAACCTGACCTGACTGAAAAAAATTTATTACATTTCTGAATTCAGCATACAAAGCTGACCATATTTCAGTTGAAAACCTCCGACCTTTGAAAAAAACTTATGCAACACAGGCCAGTGTAATCATATTCGTGTGTAGGGTACCAGAACATATTATAATGCTGTAGGTCTTCCAGGTCTTTATCATAACACATAATACTCAAAATACAGAATAAAAGTGAAGCTAAGGAGATAATTGACAATTTTACCATCAAACTCTACAAACAAGCCACCACCAAATGACAATTTATTCTTTCTCATACTTTCAATTAATATGATGCACAAGATGGAAGTGGTTCTCCATTATATAAATTGAATCATTAGTGGTTTGAGGATGAAAAGTACCATTACCCTTTTTTCATTTTCAGGGATACTACTGTGAATACAAAGTACAAATACAATAGTTAAGATAGCACACAAGTTCATAACATTATGTCTGATTTATGCTATATTTTTACACTGTACTGTCAGAAGCTGTTGCTGTGGAGTACCCGATGACTGACTGACCTTGGTAAGTTGGTATGGTGTCGAAGTAGGTGGGCAGTCAGTACACCCGTAAAATACCACCCCATATAGCCTACACTGAGAGAATATATAAGTATATTGCATCCAGGAGTGAAACATTTACTGTAGGCGACTGAAAGTTGTGCACAAGGGTATCCTGTATCTAGCACATCATATTCCTTGGTAAAAGGTCCTGATTCACAGTAAAATCATATGAATTTTGAATATTGCACTGTTGCAATGAATCCACACAATCAACAATGAGCATTAATTTGAGGATTCAATGTTGCTCATCCAATAAAATATGAAAATAATACTGTACTTACATAAAAAATAACTTTATTTCATATTCATTGTAACAATATCAATTATCAAGGATTCTTTCAAGCATCACAAATACTGCACCTGGGTGTTTATGGAACTGAAGTAACACAAGACTTTCTTAGTACAGAATGCTCACTTGCCTTAAGATATTGCTCTCTTGTTGGTCAGCAAAATTGGCAGCAGTTATCATACATATACTCATGTACATACTTTTTCCAAGTCACTAATGCAGCACTTTCTTCTGTTTTTCATATTACTAAAGCCCCAAAATGAAGAACATCAGTTAAGTTAGACTTCTACATTTAACCTTTCAGTAACAAACAACAAAGGATGTACTGTATCCCTAAAATATCAGAATGATTTGAGAAGCTTAACTGCATCATGGAACCAAATTTGTTGTATGACTTATGGTAAATCTGGTTCTGTAATCCTTGTCTCCCCTGAAATGGCCACACGATACAATGGTAAATTTTCTGGTGGCATACTTTCTCAACTGTGCTCCACTCTTTAATTACAGTATAATCATTGTCTGTATTTTTCTGGTAGATAATAACAGTCTATAGTCAGTAGTGCAAAACACAATGGTGACTGGTTGAAATGCACAGCCCAGATGTTGGCAATTACATATTTGCCAACTGAAATGCATGGTATCGGTTAAGGATTTTTACTATCAGTCCTTAGTAAAACACATTACAGAAAGAATATTAACATAAAAATGCTTTCTCAAGTTTTTACAGACAATTTGCCTTTATACTAAATGTAAAAGTATTAACTACTTAACTGAAAGTTTGCCTTTTGTAATGCGGAGAAGCAACTATTAGTCTTTTTTCAAAATAAATTCAACTTAGTTTAAACACCCTTACTGTTGCATCATCTGAAGCTGTTACTAACACTGAAGCATTTCTGAAATATAAAGGATGTAAATTAGAGATTTAATTCTAAATCAACTAATATATTAGACTAGTTGCAGACGCAACTAATACCAAACCAGTCTGGTACATACAATTTTTCTGTGCTCTCAACTTTGGTTGAAAAAGATTACTTTAGATGCTGAAGGAGGCACTAGAGTACAGTGGGATCTCGCATCTAGCGTGTTCTCATATTGTGAATTCGTATCTAACAACATCCTACAACCTCTACTCAAATGCGTATCTAGTGAACAAAATTCCCATCTAGCGAAATAAATAAGTAAGAAAAATGTAAAAAAATTAATAAATTCACGGGCGGCAGATTTACCCGCCATGGCGGCCTTTATGTTTGTCATGGCGTCACCAACCACTCCTTTGTCCTTCCCAACATTAAAAAAAGCTCTAGAGTCTGTCTCTGCCTTTGTGCCGCGCGTGATAAACCTCGCTTTACCAGCTCCGACCTTGTGACCGGGAAACTAATTTGGCTTGAATCCTGGGCTGCACTAGCCTGTCCCTTCGCCTCAGATATCAATTCGTCGCACTTGCTCTTCATTCATCACTCACGGGTAAATAGTGAATAATGTATTCTTCTTTAATTCATGCTGTGTATAACTTTGTGTACAACATAATGGAATTCATGCAATATTATAGACGAAAGTATATAAAATATAGATGATCAATAAGAATATTAATTTTCCCCATTTGGCTGGCGAGAGAGCGTGAACAGAGGTGAGGAGGGTGGTGGTGGACAAGGTTGTTGAGTCATGACGTGTCCTTCACTGTCCGTCCCTCCACCTCAGACACAGATGGACGTTCGTCGCACTTACACACTTTAACACTTATTAATTTTTCTTTTTTATATATTGTGTATCAATATGTGTATGTTAAAATGGAAATTAAAATGTGTTATAGGTGTAAATAAAGTAAGAAAAATTAAGATGAGCAATATTCACCTCGCCTATCATAATTTTCCTCAGTTTAATTATTCGAATCTAGCGAATTCACATGTTTTTTTGGCACCAATTCCTTGCTAGATGTGAGATTGTACTGTCCTCATATGGAATATTAAAATTAATTAAATTTATCAATAAACACAAGTTATATATAAGCTTAGGCTAACACCATCTAACTGAATATAAGTCATAGGTTAAAAAAATATGTTTTTCTATGAATAAGAACCATAGTTACCTGCTAATATCAAGAGCCAATACGTTCCGTGTGTGACCAGTGTATTCAGCCAGAGGTTCACCAGATCGTACATCGTATGAGCGCACAGTACCATCAAGCCCAGAAGAATACAGCAGAGGTTCATTGGGATGCCACTTCAACTGGGAAGATCCACAATCGTGAGCCAGCACATGTCTGCTTACCTGGGGGACACATTGTGTACAGACATTATGAGGGGTTTTCCTGTTTATTTCCTTCTACTTTCCTTGCTCAGCTTTGAGTAAGTAATATTGCTGGCATTTCTGCCCCGTTAAAAAACAGCAGCTCCTAGATTATACAATACCGGCATATTAAACTACCTCTTTTGATGAAGTATTTAACCTCCACCGAGTCCTTCAAAAGAGAAGAAATAAACTTTTCTTATTTGAAAACTAATGACCTCCAAACAGTGATATGATAGTTACAATGTAGAAAATTGGTAGTTCTCTTACAATACTTGGCATCTTGGTTCTTATCAACTGGAGTTTTGAGTGCTGGCGAATTCATATGCATTGGAAGAACTGGTGCTTTTAAAAAAGACAAGATCCGATTATCATCATCAGTATTATTATTTTCATATATTTTAAAATTTTACTATTAAGTTAGGTTGGGAGTTATGGTTAATGGTAATAAGAATTTTACATTTTGAAAGGACAATTTTTTTTATTAATTTTATGCTAATAAGTGTGGATGACCTAAATACCAAAAGTGCTCATTTCTCACCTGCAATTATACTTTCTTTATCATATATGTATTGCTTTCCTCATTATTCAATTTCTGCCCAATTTAAGTGGGCTACACAAACAAGATAATCTCACCTGAGATGATATATCCCAGAATGTTATATATCCAGCCAAGGTTGAAGTGACAGCAATATTTGGCAAGAATGGACAAAAGGAAACTCCCTCCACTATGTGATTTACAGGTCTTTCAGGTTCCTCATCATTGTCTAATTCCACCACACAATTCAGATTCCCAACAACCTGCAATCCCGACAGAAAATTAGGGAAGTTTGAAAATTATCTAATCATGACACTGCATTAACAAAACATATATATAACCATGGTGTAGTTGGGAAGCTCATCATTATGTTCCACCACTAGACACATTAATCATGCCTGTATTGAGGTTCAGCTATATACATGACAACCTGTTAAGTGGCACAACAATATCACAGTACAAAAGATGAGAAGACTGAATACTTTATTTTCATAGTAAAAATAAAATGCAACAAGTACTGAATGTCTATTTAAATTGTAAAATGAGCTATAAAATGCCTCTCCATCATCATGATAATTAATAAAGTACAGTATTCCATTTCCTCTTTTAAGGGGTGGGGGTCTCCAGAGGAAGACACGGAAAAAATACATTGCAAATAACAAGATGAGATGGAAGAAATATCAAGTGAAAATATGAGTCACAATCATATTCAAGCATAAAATTATAAGGATACTTTTTGAGGGATAATAGTACATGGTAATAAAGTTAAAGACAAAAGATTTTACACCTCCAGGGATTTAAAATTTATTAAAATAAATCTCCAACCGAGCCATGATGTCTACCTGTGTTGCCTCATTTGGTATAGGTAATTTCAACAGACTGACTAGAAATCTGGAGTTTGCTGGTACATAAGTTACACCATACCTTTCCATTGTTAACATTCAACAACCTCGCTGAGCCATCATAAGATCCTGTGATGATAAGATTGTTATCCTTATGCGTGTCCAAGCTGACAACTGGGACACTCTTAGCCTCTTCTGGAATCCACTGTTGTACAGACTGCCCACTCTTCAGGTCAAAAACACGCACGCTCCCATCTTCATATCCGCTTACTGCACGTTTCCCTAAAAAAAGAAATTGATTAACACAACCATCTAAATAATAATATATATATGAAACCGAGGTGTTGCATTACAATTCAAACATGCATCCAACTATCATCCAAGTACAGTACTGTACTGTAATAGCCATTTAAAGTAAGTTAATAGACTCACTCATGCAAATTAACATGAATCAAAATGCAGTACAGTAATTAACTTTCACTAACCATCTCTCATGAATGCTCCACAAGTAGAAGAAGAACCATAACTTGGGAATGTGCGAGTGTTACCATGAGGAACCAACCACATCCACATCTCTCCTTTACCAGTCCCGGCCAGTAGCACGTGTGAGGCGTGATGCCATAACATCCACTGGAATAGAGCAAAAAATTACATCACATTTAACCTTACTTGCTCTTAACTTGTAGGCTATTAAATGTATCAGACCAGTCCATGTTAATGACATTAAAATGCAATATGAAATATGAATCATCCACATTACACTTACAAATAGCAGGGATACCATGCAAGAAATTTTAGAATAAACATACTGAAAGTTCTTCAACTTCAAATTCCCAGATCTTGGTATGTGTGGCTACTTTCCAGACTTGAATATATCCTGCAAGGTCACCAGTTGCCAGTAATGAGCCATCATGACTGAAACACACTTGCACAATGCTATCCTGTAAAATAGTAAACAACAGTTATATAATGTACTAAAATTGAACATGTATTCATACAAAATATCATCATCAATACTGTACAGTACTTCACTATCCTTTTTTCAAGGGGTGGGGAGGCTCTAGCACCAGCACAGGCCCCCCAGCAGGCAAGGGGTCCAGCTCAGAGGCTATCTGAACCTTTAGTGGGGGTCAAGAGAGAGGGGTTCTCAACCCTCACTCCTCCCCTAATGTATTGTAGGGGATAGGAGGCTCACTGCACCGTCAAGAATGGTGGGCGATGGGGACACCATTTCCCTACGCCAATACATAAATATATGTAAATGTAACCCAAACACAAGCATTTTTGTAAGGGTCCCACTCATTGAACTCAATGCTTATTTTCAGTTTCTTTAATCAAGCAGTAATATCCATATTGATAACTAAACAAACATGTCCCATATTACTCCACTAATGGGTAGTAGTGGCATGGCAAAAGTTGCAATCCTCCAGGCAACTTCCAAGAGCCTCAAACCTGGGCAAGACTGTTGCAGAGGCTCTAACCAAGCATTTTAACTCACTATAATACCACCAACCTGTATCCCTCATCATTTTTGTCTGCAAAAATATTGTCTAAACATTTGTGGTTTGATACCAGATGACAACAGAAAACAGGTTCAATGTAATAATACAATGGTGGCCAGAAATTCCTTCAATAGCTATGGTAGCCTATTCATCAAAACTAAGGGTAGAGGATATCGTTTTATTAATAGTTAATATGTAAATGATCAATGCAATACAGAGTAAATGAGCATTACATCCAGTATACACCCAAAGGATCATAAACATGTGAAAAGCTGAGTTTACCTTATGACCACTGCAAGAATGAAGAACATTGCCTGAGTTGACATCCCATATGTATGCCATATCATCCTCTCCTCCTGATGCTGCTAAAGAACCATCCGGAGAAACACAGCAAGTAAACACTGACTCTGTGTGGGTGATATATTTGTATTAGTGACAATATATTATAAAGTTCTGTAGTAGTCTGATGATATAAATTTAAGTACTGCACCATATTTATCAGTCTGATACCAGACATACAAATTTAAACACACCAACATTCCTAACAACCAAAATAAGGCCATATTGATAAAGAAACTAACAAACTAATAAGCAACTGAATCCCACACCCTCCAGAACATACCTTCAGACATTTCCGTACTATGAAGGATAGAAGTTTGGCAAATGCCATTCATACAAACAGTACAGTATTCCTATTTCAATCATGAAGGCTTTACTATTAAAAGAATGGATTCAGTGCACACGAAGTACAACTCCTTTAACTGAAATAGGAATATATATGAAAGTAATGTGTCTATCTATCTATAGTTCTGACGCCTCGTTCCTTCCGGGAACTCCCCCCAAGGGGGTGGCCACGGCAGAAATGTCTCCATTTTTCCCTGTTCTAACACTCCCTCCTTACTTGGTCAAGCCCTACTCTGTCCCTCACGTTTCTCTCCTTTACATACTCTTCCAATCTGTTCTGCCATCAAACCGGAGGTCTGCCTCTCACACCAGGTCCCACAACTTCACTTCCATACACCTTCTTTACAAACTCCTCACCTTGCATTCTCTCCACATGTCCAAACCACCTCAATGTATTACGCTTCACTCTCTCAACCACCCTACACTCAATACCAATTGCCTTCTCACTCACAGCAATGTGTAAGAATGCTGTATGATGAAAGATGTGTGTTGAACTTGAACTTTCTTTGATAGCAAGCCTGTAGTAATTTCTGGAGTTCTCCTCTCCTGACATGTCAAGAATTGAACCCCTGTCATTCAGTTGGTTCCTCTATTGATACAATCTTACTATGGTCATAAAATGCAATGGGATGTTGTTGCCATTGGTGTAAAGAGCATATATGAATAAAGCATGTGTCACTAACTTTTGTGGTTTGTAAAAACCAAAGAGGCCATGTCTTCCACAGCTGCTGCTGCTGCTTCTGCTTCTTCTTCTTCTTCCTCCTCATCCATGTCGTCATCAACATCATCATCCGCTCCACTTAATCCAGGACTCTCCGCATCTATATCAAAATCTTCAAGCTCAATTACCTGCAATAACATAATACTGTACAGTCCTTGCAAAAACATTTCACAGATGCCAGTGTGCATTGTAAATCTCTCCTTCCAACACACGATACCACTAAAGAATTACAAGCCATTAATTTGTACACTTTAAATGGATCAAATATACCAGTCAATAATGTATATGTTTTTTCACTGGGGCAGGAGGCCATTCTGCCCTGGGTGAACAACAATAACACAACAACAAGATTTCTAGCCAATTTCTTGGGAGGAAGAGTAGCACATGTTACATTTGCTGGTCCGTCATCAAACATTAGAAGTTTCACCAAAGGTGTCCACCAAGGATCTGTACTGTCACCCCCTTATTTCAATTTATAAATGCATACCCTAAAGACACCACAAAAATACACTTAGCTTCCTATGCAAATGGCATAACACTCACATGTGCACACAGAAATGCAGACACAGCCACACATCCTCCAACCCTACTTCAACACACTTAATGCCTGGTTCACCACAAACAGACTTAAAATAGCACCCACCAAGTCAACTGTCACCCTTCTCACCAACTGGAATGCTGAACACCGTTACACACCACACTTCACCATAAACAACACACCTATACCACACACACACACACCCAAGATACTTGGATAACATACAACACATCTATGACATTCAAACAACATATCACAACAATATCACTTGCCAGCACAATGTTTGGACACAACAAAAAAAAACACAACCACAATGTACAAACAAAATATCCGATCAGTGATGGTTTATGCACGCCCTGCCTGAGCCTCAAATCTCACCGAGACTCATCTCAACACCCTTCAGACCATACAGAACAAAGCCCTAAAGATAATCACATGCTGCACAGCTACCACACAGGCCTACACATGAAACCAAAGTCCTCAAGATCAAGGACCACCTTGACATGAGGCACACAAACACTTGCTGCAGCCTCCACAAACCCACACCATCCACTACACTACATGGCAAAACATCCACACATGCCAAGGAACATCAAAACAATACCCAGTACACGATACCATACACAAATACTATCATCTCTTACACCCTGCCCATTCCAAACCAGTCTCCAGAAACATATCCATACTCAAATCACTCACCAATCTATCCAAACACTCAAGAACAACACTCAGCTGCATGCACGACCTCCTGACATCCACCCACCTGAATCCTCCCTTCCACGTGAGGACAGAATCCACCTGGCCAGGCTGTGATGTGGCCACCACCCAGCCCTTCTGACAGACCAGAAGAAGCTGGATGGATCCATTGTGGATGCCTGTCCAGGATGCAACATAGCACCCCATTCTATCAAACACATGATGGAAGACAGCAATCCACACAACCACACTCGCCAACAACACAAAGTACACTCTCTGAGGGCACTGTGGGAAAGCCCAGTTCAGGCCATGGCCTCCCTCAGGGGCTCAGGGCGGCTCAGCCAGACAGCTTGAGAAACTTCAATAACAACTAATGGTTGCAACTTGCAAGCAAGAAAAATCATGGGATAGGTTATGACAATGACCTCTGTATGAGTTCCATTTTGTGTTTGTGTTGGTTATCATTACTGCTTGGGCCATAATTTTTATACATATATACAGTACTGGTACTGTAATAGGAGAGATTATTATATATGCCTATTATTAACTAACCTCTCCAATATCATCAATATTAAACTCATGTTCTTCATCTACACCTGCAGGCCCAGGAGATACTGGAGGAGTGTTGTCCTTCATCTTAGTTTCTGAAAATTGAAAATACAGAGTAAATACTGTATATTGTTTCACATTACAGAACATATTTTTGCCATCAACTTCAGTCCCAAGTGGTTCATATCTAATGCATGTAACCCTGAGACAGCAAAAAATGGCACATCATGTCACGGTACAGTACAGTATAGTACTGTACTTATTGAAGCAAGGTACAGGTATCATAAAAATGCTCTAACTTAAACCAATTACCATTCCATTCCAGCCATTGGTTCCTGAGTTACAGATGTGAGGCTCCACTGTTTCCAACTATAAGCTAGTGAAGTTCATGTGAAGCACCCAATACCGTACCTCAAGCTTCACTCAGTAATCTCAGGGCTTCACATACTACTGACACCATAGAGCCATGAGATTGAGGATTAAAATAATATATGTACAAATACATATGATATAATAGTAAAATTCATCAACCGTACCTCTAAGCATTTGCGTATTTATTTATTTTGGATCGTCTTTGAATGTCATTAGCCAATTAGATCAGTTTTCTATCTATTTGTTAATTGTCGAAAATAACTTATTTTGTCACCACTACCACCCTTTTCCAACCCCAGCAATCTTGGAATCCTGGAAAATTGAGTCTTGAGTGAGTGGAAAATGCTTAAGTTAGCATGTTTGTCTTAGATTTAAATTGATAACCAGCCATAAATAACGAAAACCGAAATCTCTGAGCAATGTTTCAACTAACCTAAACTGACGAACCTCTGACTCATTTTCAAATCACCTCAGAATCTTGGAGGAACACAAATTAGAGATCTGAATACCTCAATGGGGTGATCTAGTACCCCTCTCCTCCATTGGGCCCGTCACTGCCTCTAGATGACCAACAATGTATTCCTGACAGTCTCATGATTTGCAAAACTTGGCTCAGATTTACCAGTTTTTCATAGTGTTTTTTTTTTTTTATAATTCTCCATATTCATTTACTAACTTGGATCAGGGGTTTCCAAGTTTCACATATGTTTTCTGAAAATGTCAAATTTTCGACATTTATAGCCTGTCATCATTACGAAACCAGAGCAAAAGATTGCATATTAAATCTGGGTATTTATTGAAAGAATTACCGTTTTGTAGCAGTGTTGCCAGATCCGGCTAGGTCCCAGTATTTTGCCCTGTACTTTACCACGGTTATTTCCCGGTAGTTTGCCCAGGTTATTTCCCGGTAGTTTGCCTGGGTTAGGTCCCGGTAGTCTGATGCGGTCTAGGTCAGGTAAGGTCAGGCTAATTTCAAAATGCTCCATTTGAATATGCCCAATCTTGGAAATGGGGCATTTGCGGACGAAATGCCATAGAAGAAAATAGTCTTAGAATTGTCTACAGAAGTGGGTAATGAAGGTAGAAAAACCGTACGCAATAACGGTAATTCTTTCAATATTTACCTAAATCTGAGATTTTCTCCACTCAAAACCTGATTCCCAACACCCCCAAGATTGTTGTATAGGTGGGCAAGGGATAGGCTATATACAAACACAAAGTATTCCTGAATAAAATTAACAGAACAACACACCAGAAATACTTTAGGAAACATGGTGGTTGATTGACAATAGTAATGTTTTACTATACTGTATTTTCCATTTAGTACTTTGGTGACACCGGTATAAAACCTACATCATATATTATATTAACTCGTAATTGGTCGTAACTCCAACAATAATAATATTACTAAACGCTTAAATACATGTGGACTTACCTCTATTATAAGGTAACACTTACCTACAGCGTACAGCTGCACTTGTACTAATATACTGTGCCCCACGTGACAAGAGACCTACACAACACACACACCACACGCTGTACCAATGTCTTTACCTGACTCACTGCTCAGCTGTTCAGTTTCAGACTTGACAGGTGAGACTTTGCCTTTGTAACGGAGCCATTATTTTGCGAGTTTAGTATATTTTATTTATTATAATTTTCTACCTTTTCAGTAATACGTTTTTTTCTTTTCTATATTTCTGTCGTCAAACAATAATTATTTTCCTTTTGTCTTTCCAATATATTTTCCTGAACTCATGTATGCTTCCCCCACCTGGAGAGCATCCATTACTATAGCCATATCCAAGCAGTCTCACACCTAAGTCTGTCTACGTCCCTAACGAAAAAGTTATTAATTTAACCAAGAATCAGAACGACAAAGCGGGAATCTCACTGAAGAGTAAAATTTATTTTATTTATACCTGAAATTAAGTATAATAATATTGTGTCTGCATACATGCATTAGAATGCATTATGTTCGGCTGCATATCATCCTGTGGATGCTTTATTGTTTAAATCTATAGAATCATATATATCGCTGTCAATTAAATGAAGTGTTGGTGTGTGACGCACCAGCAGGTGTATTATACACTAAACACTAAAGTGTGAGGAGGGGTTACCTAAGAAAAGTAATACCGGTAACGTTCTTGAAGCGTTGCATCATGTCTAACAGATTCATTTGTAAAACATCCCTTGCAATGCTTACATGGATAGGATGCTACGACCTAATTGCATGTTGATATTATTAAATACTGATCTGCCCCCTGTGAGGTTTGAACTCACGACCCCTGGTTTACGAGACCAGTGCTCTACCACTGAGCTAAGGAGGCGGGGTAAAGGGAATTATGGTACCTTCGAAAGTATTCATATACATTTTGGAATCATGTCGCTGGAAAATACCATCATTTTGTGAATAATTTCTATCCGGAATATTGTATTTCAGCAGTAACATGCTCACGAGGAGCTATATCTTTGGATTATTTAATTTTCAGGGAATACTATTATCTGTTTTTTAATTATCTGAGAATGTATTTTTGCAGGTATAATTTTAAGGAATGGTAAGAAAATTCAAGACAATCAACCCAATTATATTAAAATTAATCCCCGTGTTCGTTTGATCTCCACAATAAAAGCGTCCCATGATCCACTACAGAATCAGCAGATCTCTTCATGCAGTTTACTAACCCAAAGTCAGTCAGCGTGTGGGACGATAAATTTATGCCTATCATAATAGTACTCATCTTTAATGAGAAGTGTGGGACTGCTGGGGATGGTATAATTATATAACACAAATAAATACGTGGGTGCCTGTGGTATTGTTAACTATACCTTCATGGGTCCATACTGGAACCACGTTAAGCGAATAGCCTAATTTGTCAAATGAAATTTAAGTGGTAGCCAATATATTATCGAACTTGGACATTTATGACTAGAAACTACAACCTACACGTTGTATGACAGTGGGAACACAAAGACCGAAAAAATATGGTCTGCCCCCTGAGAGAATCGAACTCTCGACCCCTGGTTTACAAGACCAGTGCTCTGCCCCTGAGCTAAGGAGGCGCATATGATCAACCTGTAACGCTCAAATCAGAAATACCCCTCTGTAAATTTGTATTTAATAATTATAAGTACAGCAGGTCATTGTGATGCAAAGGGTAATCATGCATGAAAATTCTTGATGGAATGTGAAATATTTCCTAGTTTGTAGGCTATATATTCCATACCCTTCTGTATACAACATAAAGTTTATACCTCATTATATAAAGAAAATGCCTCAATACGCTAATTAATGGAGGAATGTAAACATCGCCGGTAACATTTCAGCAACGAAATATACACATTCTGAAAATATATCTTCTAGGAATGGTGTCTCTTGATATAAGAAAGGGTTGTTCATCTCCATTCGTGCCTCCTTAGCTCAGGGGCAGAGCACTGGTCTTGTAAACCAGGGGTCGTGAGTTCGATTCTCACAGGGGGCAGCGATAAATTTTCCATTCACGATCCGATAGTTTCCCATGAGGTCATTTGTGAAATATGAAAGAAACACTGTATAAGTAGTTGCATACTTTGAGTGTAGACGTTTCTTAATTTGCTTTTATCATTACGAGTATAATCACTAAAGTGTTTGGGAGATGAGCTTCCTGTCGATAGTGCAATCCGCATGGAAACCACCACCCTTTACAAATATTATTCACAGCAAGATCTTGATTCACAGTACAGTATATTCAACTGCACGTCGGTTGTGAATTTAAGGAACCGTGAACCAACACGTTGTACCACAAGGCAGTATATGTAATTAAGGAGCAAAGAAGTGATTGAAGGGTGAGAGGTATGTACAGTTGCCAAAAAAGGTTTTGCGACAAAAAATGAATTCAATGTGGCGAATCTGATAGCTCCACCAGTAGTAAACACCTAAAGACATTATGAATGAAGCACCTTCATCCCCACTCCCTGTGTTTGTAGTGATACGATATGATTGGCTGATGAACTGAGTCGCGAGACAGTCATATCTGCCCTTACATCTTTCAATACTGGATTACTACTAATTATTACATTAGGTATGAATAATTACTATTGATACTCATATTTTGACAAGTTACAATACAGAAAAAGAAAGTGAAAATATAATCATCATTTGTAAACAGTGATCCGAATAAAATAATTTGGCTGTGAGCAAGGTGAGCCTGGGTGAGAGAAGTGAAGAAAGTTCTGTATCATCCTAACCGAAACCATTATAATATTGAGAGTTTTCGTTGCTTATGTATATAATATATACTTTAATATTATTGTTGATCTTACTGTAGTACGTTCTTATCTATTTTACCCAGGTGTTATTAAAAAGAAAATATATATATATAGGCCTATACATCACTTGAGAATCATCAGTAACATGTTGGTTCAAGATGGTATAAAGAATTTCGAACTCCAGTTAGGTTAAAACTCTAAAAATGCCTGAATCCCAACAAAGGTGGCAATTAAGGGAAGCTACAAGATGCACTTCTTGGAAAGTGAATACCATAGAGTGTGGTCGAGCGAAAATACTAAATCAGCAGTTTGGTACAGTAACACCCATTCATTCATAACATATTATGGTGTAGAGTAACAGTTCTCTTTGCACAGAAAGTAAGGTTGAGGACGATTCATTCACATGACTGGGGATGTTTACTACTGGTGGAGTTGCCAGATTTCGCCACATTGAATTCATTTTTTGTCGCAAAACCTTTTTTGGCAATTGTACATTAGAAATACTACAATTTCTTCTCTTCTCTTTATTTTCCCTTAACGCAATTACAGAAAGTAAATAAAAAAAAAATCATTTTTTTTTTCAGTGAGTGGGACGGGACCTTATGGCTTGAAAATAACAACACGAATTACACAATCCTGATAGAAATATTCTTCTTTTACACTGTGGTTGTACTTTGTCCGTTTACAATCTGACTGGAAAGTGAAACTATACGGATGTTACGCCTGGATATACTGTTTCTGGCATTTGGCAAGTTGCATCGGGCAAGGAGAGCTTACAACTGATTTTCTGTAAGATTGTAAATCGAAAATATAGTTCTGAATCATAACATGTGAACTATGTATTAAAGCCGAGTCCAATGAACATGCGATAATATAACTCAGCTCCAACATTAATATAAACAAACCCACAGTCATATCAGTGGTAAGTATGTGTTGTATTCATATCCTGCTTCATTCCCATCATTATTCATTGATAGTCAGACACCATTTTCACTAGTTTCGTTTCAACTTCAGAACATTGCGCTCATCGTAGGTGTCGAATCATGTGTAGCGAACGGTTAAAACCAGACCACATGTGTGTCAGGTGTGGGGTTCGAACCCACGCACTCTTTCGAGTACCAGAACTTAAGTCTGGCGCCTTAGACCACTCGGCCAACCTGACAGTGTGAACATTGGAATTATGGTTTGAGTTTTTACATTTATTTTATATTTATGTATGTTATCACGGTATATTTGTAGGTATATGCGATTACTGAATGAGGCAGAATGTTCACTGATCAACGTGACAATCAATAATTGGAAGGATCAGCGAGAATTCCGTTCTTGTCTGTGAGAAGTGTGTGCTGGAGTGTGGATGTATTATGGACTAGTCACTAATGGGAGGTATATTTTATAGTCGTACCAAAGTCAAACAGGCTTCATAAGTGGTCGTAACCTAACCCTGCTGCACAATGATAAAAAAAATGCACTTAGTTGTCACAACTTAAGTAATGGTACTGCACACAGGGTAAATAATGGTACTCAGGGCAAAAATGGTAAGCAGATTCAAGTAATGGTAGCCTACACGCTCTGCAAATACCGTGGTACCCATGAACACGGGCACACAAACAAGGGAATGTGGAGGAGAACTTTGGCACATTCAAAACGAATTTAAGACTAAGAAACCCACCCTGAAGTTAAGATCGCAGACGAATTTAAGTGAACAGGGAGGGGTCAAGCAACAGTATCAAGGTCAAATTATGTATATTACATAAGAGATCTCTGAGAATCATTGTAAAATCCATGGACCAACCAGAAATATCAAGGGTTGTACAGTCATGGTTAAAAGTCCTGCAACCTGGTTAATAAAAGCGAGCCAGTTGATTGAATCTTATAAGCCAATATTGCACACACCAAGAGCTATAGTTTCAGATTATTTTTAGAAGCCATCTCATTGGAAGGTGTTGCAGGACTATTGACCATGACTGTACAATATGTGAACACAGCAAGAAGTGCTGGGGACAAAATACCAGCCTTGAGTATTATTATTTGTTTCGCCCGCTGAGCACCCCGCCACCTGAATGAGAAAAAAAAAAAAAAAAAAAAAAAAAAGTCCCGACAGACGAACTGGGCGTGATGACGCATGTTAAGACATAGGCCTATATGAGAAAGACACTCGCATAATTATGAATGTGGTAAACAGACACACAAATAAAATATACACGTGAAGACAGAAACTGACACCCAAATACACACACAGATCCACAAAGGTACATTTGGCTACCAGCATATAATAAATTTACAAAGGAAATGTTAAGACGGACAGTACAGTTATTTAATTACGATCTTAATAATTTTCAGGTTTCAACAGTACAACATAAGACCCTTACCGCAGCGTGAAGAGTCAAGCGCAGTCTTCAGCCCGTCCACGGCGTCCAGTTCAACCCACGGTCGACCGTGGTTCAACCGACCCATTATATTCCCCGTTCTTGTATTGAAGGCGTGTATATTATGCTGCTGACATAACCCGCTTGGCGGCTAGGGCAGGTTAACTGGTAAACAACCGATAAGCACAGTTCAGTCGGCAAACGATCCTTGATATTAATCAATTAAGACCCTAACCTGTTTTAAACTGGTTTAACTTGAATAAAATTAATATCTATCTGGTGAAAACTTATAGTTTGGCTAATCTTCAGCAATTTCTGTAAGTTTATTACCATGTATGAAACACTGACACAGCTTTAACTACTTTCTAGTAGTTGGGAAGTGTTTTCGTCGAACAGAGAGATCAATAATACCATCCTCTTTGTAACGAGGTTTTAACAGCATTGATTTTAAACTGAAATCTACAATGACTGAAAATCGATCTGGAGACTATACTTTCTTCACTCTACAATAAGGGAACAAACTAAGTCTGGTGGTGTAAAGTTGAAACCTGGACATTTTAAAATAATATATAATGAAAATGTAAATTACGAACATAAGAGTCCTTTTGCATCAGAATGTTGTCCCCAAAGCCACTATATTTGCAGGACCCCCTAATCCAGTTTTATTGCTATAGTGATTTACGAAATTTGACTTGTGTATTATTTCAGTCTTTTAATTTTGTACTTTCTCTTTACATTTTAGCCACTGATGATGACCGTGTGAACATGTCGAAATGTCAGCGATGGGGTGTGAGCTAAAATCCTAACATTATAATGCTATATAGATCTATAGAAGTGGCGAAGATGATAGCTCTCAACAAAAATGGCGGAACTGACTCTTACGCATGGTCTCTCTTTATCTTTATTCTCTTGTTCATATTTAGGATGTTATGGACGTCAGAATGGATATATGACAAAATGTGGCCACCGAGCGAATGCTAAACACGACGAGTGAATTACCAATCTAACACATTTTCTCGTGTTCGCTACTCTGTAGGCTAAGGGGCTAATACAACATTATACAGTATGTCGTTATTTATCCGAGCTAAATTTTTTTTTTTTGTATAACAGTATATTCATTGACAGCGCCTGGTGAAGGACAGCGATGAATTCACCAACGTGTGCAGGAGAGGTGTCCCACTTATAACGGAGGGGTTCTAATAATTACACATACATGTTAAACTGACACGTGTCAGCTAAACAGGAACTGCCCCCTGTGAGAATCGAACTCACGACCCCTGGTTTACAAGACCAGTGCTCTGCCCCTGAGCTAAGGAGGCCGACAATTAGAGGGTCAGTGGATACAAAGCTGTTCAAACTGTCCACCTGAGATAAGGGGAGAGAGAATGTTGACATTTATAGGTTTACACTGTCTACAGCAGTGGTTGACCAGGTGATATATATATATATAATGGTTGTTGCTAGTCTTCTTAATATTTTATCATTCATTTTTTAAGACGGTAAAAATCGGTGCAACACGTGGGTAATTGAATGCTACATCACTTTTATGTAAAATTTAAAAAATGTATAGGCCTATATATAGCTTATTCGCTATGTTCCTCCATCGCGTTTGGTTCAGAATATCGCATAATTTTTAAGACTTTACATCTCTGCGGACAGTTTTTTAAGATTATCACATACATAATTATATATATTAATTCTAAGACAAGGGAAGTTTACTTTCTGCATAATATAATTTCCATGGTGTTAGTCCAAGTTGAACAGAATCGAAAGAAGACCAAACCCTTCAAGTACTGCCCACGTCAAGGGGAATTAGTCCAAATACCATGTGCAGTAGAAAAAAACTTATTGTCCTTTGTATGGTACTGGGAAACGAGTGTCTGATCTGCAAAAGATAGGTAAACTTGGAGTAATTCATCCGTAGCGTCGTAGATCTATCAGCTGACAACTGGTTCAGACCCCAAAAGAGCTATCTAGAACCCGAGTCACATCACAACCCTCTCACATAACCAAGTGCTGTTTCGAACAGCACGAATTAACGCCATTGAACTCATTCAACAGACTTAGTTATTACTGCTCTTAGAATTTAAGTACTCGATTATCCGTCGTTTGTGTTTCAAGCACGTTTCTGTCGTCCAAGATCACGTATGCTTTAGGGGGAACCAAGATGTGAACACCATTTGCAGCTATTTACTACGGACTGTTCAGACGTAAATTTCGGCAACCAAGCAGGCCCCTCGTAGTAACCGAAACAGCTTCAGGAGGCATCTTAATTCCTCGTGCTTCAAGGGTCCTTAATAAGTCAGAAAGGTCATTAAGCTTAGGCTATCCGCCATCGCATTCGGAGATTCAGCTTGGCGCATTTCGAACGGAGCGGAAACAAGTGCGAGTGAGAAATGAAGAGTACCGTATCACGGTACCGTATAATACAATGTAGCAATACATTTTTACTGGTACCGGTATATATGTTTGGCTAATGGGAAAAACTAATGGCAGTGTACAACTATAAAGTCAACGGAGAAGGATATAGGGATAACATAGGTGTACTGGGTGGAGAAGGGAGCTATACCAGGCGATTGGAAGCTTTCTGCTCCTCACACTCTGCAGCTGGTCAGTAATTTTGTATCACGAGTACATAATTTATGACCAGGGAATATTAGACCAAGACGTGGCTAAACGCAGGCCATACTCGTAATACATATATTAAGGTATAGATTTGAAAATACACAAAATTTGACGAATATCTTGACCATTAAAATGGTGACTAATATATTTTTCAATATGAAATTCAGGTATCGACGGAAAAAACGTGAACCTCGTAGACCTCCTTGTCAGAAATTATGTATCACGAGTGTACTGTATATAGCTAGTTGAGGAACTAAAAGTAACTGATAAAAAAATATATGCTATAAGTATAATTACAATTATAAAGGCGAAAACTGTACAGAAATTTTGAGGAATTAATACTAGAAATAAATTTACCATACCATACCGTACAATTTCTCCCACAATGCAAGGAAACAGCTACACCTCAGAGACACATCCCCATTTCATATTCTTGTGAATGTCACAATTACACATCAGCCTCCTTAGCTCAGAGGCAGAGCACTGGTCTTGTAAACCAGGGGTCGTGAGTTCGATTCTCACAGGGGGCAATACACTTTAGCTGACAAGTGATAGTTTAGTAAGCACGTGTAATCCCAACCCCCCACCTCCCCTTATAACGAGGCTCCTCTCCGGCCATTTCTATCTCAAGACTCCTTGTTCTCTAGTCTGGCTCTGCAGGTTACTCTGGTTTGTGTAAAGCTATGTGACCCCTACAGGTAGAGGAATTAAATCCCACCAAGTTATAAGGGAAACTACAATTGTGCCCAAAACGTTTACATTTTAATGGTAGATAAGGAAACATTGACGTTCAATGCCGAAAATAGAGGAAATATTATTAAAGGATGGATAGCTGAAGAGCGGCCATACCTTGTACTGAATAGAACAGTATTACCGAATTGAAGAGATAGGTCTTAATTATGCCGGCCATATACATGTAGGCCCGACGAAAAGGGTTTCCCGAACGTGGCACACACCCACGCAGGCCTCGACCAAGATCTAGAATATTCTAGATCTTGGCCTCGACGACCGCCTCCGCCTCACGAGAATCGGACCACCATGATGACAGCGTGAATCTATAGTCGGACATTTGAGAGGTCCCGAGGTCTTTGCCATTTATCGTCCTTGTAGTTTATTGAAGATTATGTAGAGTTGCGGAACAAAGAACCTGAACACAAGTGGCGACCCCTGGCAAACATTTCCATAGTAAAATCGGAGGTGATAGTAGAAATTCATGAATGGAGGGGCAACGTTTGTATCGTACTGTGTGATTGGTCGATGCATCACCGTCTCTCATTGCCATGTATTCATATATTGGAGGAGGTTATGAGTAGAACATGTCACGTAGTTGAGGTAATAGATATTCACTCTGTGTTATAAGGAAAGATTACGTTGGTGGTAATAATCTCTATTACTATGTTACGATTTCACTCAATTACTTTTTCATTAGTAAAGTGTACAGAAATACACGGTCATAAAATATGTATTTCACTTGATAATATTTATGAATTATTCCAGTAGCCTATATGAGGCTTCGGTCTCATACTGAAACGACGGCCAGAACTGATGCTGTTGCCACCACAAATATCATCAACTGCACTGTGTTATTATGAGTTTCATTAATCAATACAGTTTATCAATAATTACCAGTTGCGAAAAATACTAAAGATATTATGTGTCCTTATAACACAGAGTGAATATCTATTACCTCAACTACGTGACATGTTCGTACTCATAACCTTCTCCAATATATGAATACATGGCAATGAGAGACGGTGATGCATCGACCAATCACACACTATGATACAAACATTGCCCCTCCATTCATGAATTTCTACTATCACCTCCGTGTTTACTATGGGAATGTTTGCTAGGGATCGCCACTTGTGTTCAGGTTCTTTGTTCCGCAACTGTACATTCTCGGTGTTCATGGTTACACTCCAAATTTATAAGCATTTGTGTCAAATAAATAAGCAATATTATGCCGTCACTGACATCTAGAGGCGCGACCGGACTTAAACGTCCTTAACACACACAGGTGGCAGGCCGCGCCGGACGAAATTTCAAGCACGAACTGATTATCATCCGGCCTCTACGACAGGCCTGGCCCGATGAAAAACATCCCCATGGCCCCACGGTCGAGGTACAGTCGGCGGCAGAAGTCCTGTCGCCTCACCTGCTTCACCGAGACATGCAGTGTTCATGGACTCGAGAAATACGAACGTTTTCTATACCTAATAATCTCGAGTCTATGAACATCGCGTGCCTCGGTGAAGCAAGTGAGGCGACAGGACATTTACCGCCAACTGTACCTCGACTGTGCATGGCCTATTATACCGACCATACTCACACAGGCCGCCTCTATCCCCGCCCCTTTTAGTCGGCCGGACAGGCCAAACCTGCGAGTGTAGGGCCGGATTTTGATTACTTGCTGCCGAAGAAGTTTCGGACTCAAAATGGTCTTGGAGAACTAGATAATTATGAAGTATGATAGTTACGAATCGTATTATTGTATAACACACCATGTAAATAAACCGTACAAAATTGATTGATTGACTGTTATTAGGCGCCGCAACAGCGATGTCATATAGCGCCAGAGAAAGGTGATAGAGAGGTGTGACAGCAAGCAGGAAGGCAATAAAATGAAGAGGGACAGTTGAAGAACTGAAAGGGAGTGGCTGGGGCCGAAGGGGCGCCAAAACCCTTAAAATATTGCTCACATCACTGCAGGCAATACCCCTCTACGGGGAACCGTACAAGAGCGTAAATCCTTAGCCTGTGAAAGACTTTGTGTAATTTTATATCCACGTGCGTTAGTCTAAGTAGATTATGCAAAACGAAACTAATGGTTTATGGGGCTATTGTAGGAATTTAAAATCCTTGAGTGACGGATTATTTCTTGTGACATTCTGGGCCGTATAGTATCACAGTACAATAATATCGTACCGTACAAATCAACCAGGGCAGTCCGTGACCTCTATCAACTTCTATGGCTGACCAGTGCGTATCGTCTTTTAGGCCTGGGACACACGGGCGCTTTGGTGGTCGCCACGCAAGAACCACATGAGTGGTCCTTGCATGGTTGATAACGGCGATTTGTGGCTTAACTGAGGGACGTGGCAGAGTGGACTGTGTCCTGCTGGCGCTCAGCCTGGAAGCGACACAGAAACGACAGGCAGACCAAGGATGAGACTATTGTCTCTCATCCTTGAGGCAGACCACCGAGCGACAAGTTGTCCGTGTGTCAAGCAGGCCTTTAGTCACAAACAGATACAGGCAAGTTTCGACAATGACCAATTACCCAATTCTATTTTTCGTCCAGAAGCAACGGATACCGTTGCCAAATTTGTTACAATAGTATTCTTCATTCCACACAACTACTATTACCCTTTCCACCCTCAATTCAACCATCGATCTTGAATTCAACAAGACACAAATGTGCTCGTCTACCAAAATGCTAATGTTAGCGACCTTTCCCAACCTTCCCAGGCATCTCGCGCACACCTGTCCATACTAATTTATCAGCCTCCTTAGCTCAGGGGCAGAGCACTGGTCTTGTAAACCAGGGGTCGTGAGTTCGATTCTCACAGGGGGCAATAATTCTTTAGGTCCTCTACCACCGATTATATTCACAGGAAAACTTGTGCTACAACTACGTACACCATCTAACAGTAAACTTACAGCTGTATTGTAGATGGAAGTGAAAATAACATCATCTAACATCCGGATCACACAACTAACAGTAAACTTACAGCTGTGTGGTGAAATCACACTGGCGTGATGATCAAATACGGTGAATAAAACCCAGTCTTGTCGACGGAAAGAATATATTTATCCAAAGTTTCGGTGGACACTGCCACCATCTACATCGCGGATTTGAAGTATTGTGAGGTCTATTTGTCACACGAGTGATGTAAATATAGCCTTCATATACACCTCCACCATTAAATCCATGGTAGTAAAAAACAAATGTAGAACCCCGTCAGAAGCAGGCACATATAAAATTCCATGTGACCTAGTATATATAGGAGAGACTGGTCGTAACTTAGAGACTAGAATTAAGGAACACAAATATGCAACGAAAACTTGTAATGTAAACAATGCTATTTTTAACCATGTTTGTGAAGCCAACCATAGAATTGAATGGCAAGGTAGCCATCTAATGTAGTGATTTTAGAAAACGCAAGATTATTGAATCAATGTGCATTGAAAAATACCGTAATTTCAACCTTAGGGATGGGATGTATAAACTTGACCTAATAATGAGATCCTTGGTGGAAATGTCCCTTCCCTCACCACACACCTCACTTCACCCACACCCAAGTGACGCCCAAGGGGTTAGCACATGACTTGCCCCACCGACACCTCCTTCTCTCCTCCCTCCACAAACTGTATATAAATTCAAGCCTTTGTACTATCTGTGTCGTTCCTTTCCTCTCTCCAGACCACTGAAGATGGTGTCAGTGTCCACCGAAACTGTTTGGATAAATATATTCTTTCCGTCGACTAGAGTGGGTTTTATAAACTTACAGCTGTATTGTAGATGGAGTGAACATAACGGTATTTATTGAAAGAATTACCGTTTTGTAGCAGTGTTGCCAGATCCAGCTAGGTCCCAGTACTTTGGCCCGGTCATTTTCTGTACTTTACCACGGTTATTTCCCGGTAGTTTGCCCAGGTTAGGTCCCGGTAGTCTGATGCGGTCTAGGTTAGGTTAGGTCAGGTCAGGTAAGGTCAGGCTAATTTCAAAATGCCCCATTTGAATATGCCCTATCTTGGTAATGGGGCATTTGCGAAGGAAATGCCATAGAAGAAAATAGTCTTAGAATGGTCTAAATAAGTGGGTAATGAAGGTAGAAAAAACGTACGCAATAACGGTAATTCATTCAATATTTACCTAAATAAGTGGGTAATGAAGGTAGAAAAACCGTACCCAATAACGGTAATTCATTCAATATTTACCAAAATAACACAGTCGTCATAGTACGTCATAGTATAGTAACAAAGGAATACACTGGGTTACCAGAGCACATTACATATGCATAACACATTTTGAACCACAGAATGGTCACCGAAATGGTCCGATTTCTGCTGTGCCTGAAATTCTAAATGTTTTCGATTCTACAGTATGCCTGTGTCTCGAACTTACCCTAGTTCTGTAAATATCCTTAAAACGTTGAAAACTTGTCCATCGTTGCTAAGGAACTTTCTCCTATCTTGAGGACCCCCAAATATCGACATAGCTTTGTAAAATGTGGATAGTTTGGGATCAGCATGCCGATATATACACCACACCACTCCATTACAGATAATAAACATGGCGACTGGCCGACTGTGATGCATCCACAGTGGATGCATCATGCATTGCTGCTGGTCTTCACTCGCGGACTTTGTGATTATACTTTCATTTTATATCCAGCATATCATTATTACGTATGTTTATATTCCCTGCCTGCAAGTTGTTGGTTAGAGAACTACTGTACAAGCAGAAATAGCTTCGAGAGTAAAGTGAGAAAATTTATACAATATACAAGACAAGATGTAGAACCCTGAACATTCTCTTTTTTTGTGTGTGTGGTTTGAGCACATGCAGCATTGGGAATTTGTTTCTGATTTTTATGTTTGTGTTACTTATATTCAGGTATCAACCTGGCTCGAAGAATATTATGTGTAGCCTTAATTAACAGTAAACTGACATATAATACGTTATATAAACTGTAGTCCAATCTTCTTGTTTTCTACAAAAATAAAATAAGCTAAACTAATTATTTAAAAGATTGGTACTGTGATTTCCACACTAGTTTATTGTAGAGTTTTTTATTTGAAGATGAAAGAAAGCTGTTCTTGTCTTCTTGGTCAGCTGGAACTTATGATAGATCTTCAGCCATCTTATCGTAGGGGCTCTTAAGTAGGACGTCGGTTGTAAAACCGGGTGGAGTATTGTTGAGTGGAGTCATCGGCATAAGTCTGTGGGCTGTATTCTATAGTCGGTTCGTTTACGTCTGATCTATCATCTCTGAGAGTCGTAGTTGTGGGCAGTGGCACCTGCGCAGTAAAGAATAGGACTTCTGCGCTTTACTACACCATTTTATATAGTATGGTGTGGCGGTGAGATAATGGTCGAGTGTGTGTGGAAAATGTGTGGACTGGCATGGGAGAAGGGAAGTGTGCCTGAAGACTCCACTGTATGGAGTAGGGCTCACCAGTCTAGAATAGGGGCAGTGGAAATGAGTTATTATTTGAGAGGAGCATGTATAGCCTTACCAAGTGGGATGGGGAAAGTAATTAAAGTGTGTATGAGAAATGTGGTATGAGTAAGAAGGCAATTGGAATTGAGTGTGGAGTGGTTGAGGGGGTAAAGCGTAATACATTGAGGTGGTTTGGACATGTAGAGAGAATGCAAGATGTGGAGTTTGCAAATGTGTATGGAAGTGAAGTTGTGGGACCCGGTGCGAGAGTCAGAACAGAGTGGAGAGAAACGTGAGGGGCAGAGGAGGGCTTGACCAAGTAATGAGGAAGTGTTGAAACAAGGAAAACTGGACTTTTCTGCCATGGCCACCCCTTTGGGGGAGTTCCCGGTGGAAACAAAGCGTCACAGTTATAGATAGATGGATTAACTACATATAAATTACTTTTATACCTGCTGTCCCTGCTCCAGATCTTGCATACTGTGCCCACCCATAGCACTAGATGAGCAGTGTCCTGTAGCCAATGTGTCTGCTTAAAGCCCCTTCCACACGAGACAAAAAGACGGCGGGCACGGGCAACCGAGTGGAATTCTCTCGCTTTCTACCAGTATTACAAGATCAAACAGTCCCCGACAGGCATTAGCCACTCGTGCCCGCTACCCACCCACAAAATTGGTAAAAGTGTCTGCCCGTCGTCTTTTGCCTCTCGTGTGGAAGGGGCCTAACCAATTTTTGACCGATGTGCTATGAAATTTTTTTCATTATCTCAATTCCTAAAGAATGAAATTACCTACGGACATCTGTATTCCCCCAATCTTATGACCTTACATTCAGGCATTTGTAGCGACATATGGTCGATTGATATTTTTTCCCTCCTATTTTCCTGAATAGGTATGAGTGTAATTGTGCCATTGCTGTTGCCTTCCCCATAAAATAAGTCAGATGTATGGCGTGCTACTGATATCAGTTTGGGGATTTGCTGTTTGTCATAAAAAATCCGACACCATAAATAATTTTGTAGTATTTGCTAGAATATTTTAACTTCGGTCATTGTTTACCCTTATATGTTGGGTAACGTTTGTATGCCAATGCCAGGTGGCAGGCAGTCATTTTTTTCTTTTTCTTTTTATTCAATCAATAATTCCATAACTATTAATGTTAGAATTAAATCTAATTTCCCATCCCAAACTACAAACTTTTCATGTACAGAAAGAACCAATATGAGCAGCACTGAATAGTTACTTTTGCTACAGTAATGGTGTGAACAAAAACAGTGAGTGTAGACTGGTAAGTAATCAGGCATCGAGATACATAGGACCTTGGGAGCAAGGCCCAGAAGTGTTCAATAAAATAGCAGGAATTATGATACAGTACTAGGAAAAACTGGCATTTTAACATCTTGCATCCACTTGGAAATGGGTAATTATACTAGACTACTTCATCAGCAATATATTCACAACAATGCAAAAGTTGCAAAAATCTTCAGAATGATGAAGTTTGGCACATGGAAAGAAGCAGATAGTAAACAAGTATAACTTTTTAGTGCAATATATATATATATATGGAGAAATGAACCATACAATTGCTTAACAAGTACAGTTCATTACTTTTTGCATACAAGAAACATAACACTCTTCATACAAGTAAACAACGGTGTTGAAATATATTTACACTGAACAAAAATTTTGTCATTATTAAAACTAACCATATAATTATTAACTATGTGCGAATAATTTTAAGCAAAGACAGAAAATACATACACTTTATATGAGAAATACACTGTAATTTACGGACTAACTAAAAGAACATATATGAAGGAAATAATAATATTCCTATAATTTATAAAGACTATAAGAGATCAAGATTGCTAATGGACTGGTGAAATGCAATGATGCTGACCATTTGTCTAATTCTGCCTACAGCTGCTCTGAATAACTTTAGAAAATAACAGCACTGGTACTTGTGTAACAAGAATAAAGTTTGTACAATGAAAGAGCAAATTTTAACATTCATCTGCTTATATACTGTATATTCATACAAAAAAATTTTCACATGAGAATAACTATGATAAATTTGAACTAACAATGCACATCGCATTGCAGAATATCTTTGATTATCATTTTTTTATAATATTGTACTGTAAATCCTAGTTTTTCAGGTAATATTATAAACAAAAATTTCCATTTCCCCACCAATAATATTGTATAATTTCAAGGAATTCCATTAAAAGTAATATTATTCAATACAAATCTTATCATAGTGAGCAAATTCATACATGGATAATATAAATTGCACTTCCATACGAACAGAAACAGCTTCCTTCTACATTGATACTCATTTTATTTCATTATAATAAACCATACCATTTTTTTATATTTCTGGTATTAAAATAAGTGTTACGGAATTCTTATTATACTTCAGAAACTCTAGGATTTACTGTAACAGTAACAACACTGCAAATGAGCTGGAAATAATGAATTTTACCACTTAGGAGATGTATAATTACTCTTCAGTCTTGTAATGGCATCAACATCGGTTACAACCAGACTTTACCTGAAAATATAGATACCAGTATGAAGTTATTATTACCTTTACTCCCTATTGCAAGAAAACTAAGATATATAATTATTACATTTCTGTTGCATAAAGATAAAACAATATCTCATATCATCACAGAATAAAAAACAAGATTTATATAGGGAAGAACTATGGTACTGGTAAGTGTTACTTTAAGTTATATAGATTTATCAATTTTGAAATATTATCCATATCAGGGCCTAAGAGGTGGAATTTACTCAATTTGGTGAAGTGAATAACTCAGCAAAACTACAACTCCTCTGGTGTCAGGTTATGATAAATTTATTATAATATACTTGAATCACTGCAAGACACTTTTATATCTATACAACCCCCCCGCCCCCCCTCCATCGTACATGGCTTTACTTACACTTACCTGGGACAGCAGAGAGATTTAGAAGACAGAGGGTTAAAAGGAGAAACTGTCCTCCTCCATTGGTTTGGTGATCCATACTCCTAGCCCAGCTCGGGAGAAGGACGCAACAACAGCTTTCTTGCTTGTCTGAAGAAAATTAATTTCTCTTAGGAATTAAAAACAATAACAAATGCTCCATATCTATTTACTGCTGTAAATATTTTCCACATGAATTATTATTCCTGCCTCAACAAATCATGTGTCAAAGACGAGGATAGTTTTACCAACACCTTAGGTATACTAGTTGATATCTGGAAAAGAACACTGTTAAATGGAAGCAAGATGGTGGGACTGAGTTCATTTTTTTTTAGAGAAAATACACTAGACTCTTATATTTTGAACCATAACTCTTGAAAGTGAATTAATAAATTTATCACAGATGTTCATTCTACTGTCACTCGGTCAAAAATAACAGAATCGACTATATATATATATATTGTTTTCAATATTTGTCTTCCAAGTCAAGGTGTATGTCCTACGGGGAGGGAAACAAGGCATTGTGTGATACAATCATGTAACTTAAAAAGTCAAGGTTTGCCAGTCAGGAAACCAAGCTTATTTTTTTCCACAACAGTTCAGTTTATATTTCATGATGATTTTATGGAACACATCTCCATAAAAATGAGATTATACTATTGTTGGATATTTCAAAATAGAAAAATAACCTACTTGGTAACATGTGGCAAGAGCTTTAATTTCCCCATATGAAAGACACTTGATTGCTCCAGCATCAATCTCAGTGGATGTGGGAAGGTGGTTGACTAGTTCACAGAACCTTTCTAAAAATTTCCTCTTGCACAGTCGTGAGAAGTTTTCACCTTCTTGACGACCTGTCATTGCATTCAGGACCTCAAGGCTATTACCCTCTGAAATGAAAAAGATGCTACTGTATATATATATGTATACACATAATAAATTATATCTGCATAATTTCTAGGCTATATAAAAAAAGTGAAATATAAGGTACAACTAACTTTTACTGTTAATAAAGTTATGGAACATCCTTCCCTTATCTTGGGAGGGAAAATGTATAAAAATGAATACCAGTGTACATACTGTATTTACACAGTGCCTCATTAAGTGTATAAAGAAAGAAAAATTATGAATAAAGCAAATATTTAATAGGTTGTATTAAACACAGGATATAACAGCAAAAGAATGCAATGATGTCATGGTTTAAAATATAAAATGAAATCACACAAAGTAACAAATGACTGCTAGCAGCTATCTATCTATAGCTCTGATGCCTTGTTCCCTCCTGGAACTCCTCCGAAGGGGAAGCCCAGAAAAGTTTCAAGTTCTCCTTGTTCCAACACTCCCTCCTCTGCCCCTTACATACTCTTCCACTCTGTTCTCTCATCTGACCGGTGGGCTGTTTCTCAAACCAAGTCCCACAACTTCACTTGCAAACTCCACATTTTGCATTTCCTCCACATGTCCACACCACCTCAATGTTGTTGTTGTTGTTGAAGTTCCTCAAGCTGTCTGGCCGAGCAGCCCCGAGCTCCTGAGAAAGGTCATGGCCTAAACCGGGCTTTCCCACAGTGCCCTCAGAGAGTGTATGCTGTGTTGTTGGCGAGTGTGGTTGTGTGCGTTGCAGTCTTCAATAATGTGTTTAATAGAATGGGGTGCTGTGCTGCATCCCAAACAGGCATCCGCAATGGCTCCATCCAGCCTCTTCTGGTATGGCCACACCGCAGCCTGGCCAAGTGGACTCTGTCCTCACGGGGAAGGGAGGATTCAGATGGGTGGATGTCAGGAGGTCGTGCATGCAGCTAAGTGTTGTTTTTGAGTGTTTGGATGGATTGATGAGTGATTTGAGTATGGATGTGTTTCTGGAGATTGGTTTGGGGTGGACAGGGTGTAAGAGATGATAGTATTTGTGTATGGTATCGTGTACTGGGTGTTGTTTTAATGTTCCTTGGCATGTGTGGGTGTTGTGCCATGTAGTGTAGTGGATGGTGTGGGTTTGTGGAGGCTGCAGCAAGTGTTTGTGTGCCTCTCATGTCAAGGTGATCCTTGATTTTGAGGACTTTGGTTTCATAGTGTAGGTGGTCTGTAGGTGTGGTAGCTGTGCAGCCTGTGATTATCTTTAGGGCTCTGTTCTGTATGGTTTGAAGGGTGTTGTGATGAGTCTCAGTGAGGTTTGAAGCCCAGGCAGGGCTTGCATAATCCATCACTGATCGAATATATTGTTTGTATACTGTGGTTGTGGTTTCTTTGTTGTGTCCGAATGTTGTGCTGGCAAGTGATCTGAGGGCTTTAAGTCTTTGCATGCATTTGTCTTTGATGGCCATAATATGTTGTTTGAATGTCATGGATGTATTGTATATTATGCCAAGTACTTTTGGGTGTGTGTGTGTGTGGTATAGGTGTGTTGTTTATGGTGAGGTGTGGTGTGTGGCGGTGTTCTGCGTTCCAGTTGGTGAGAAGGGTGACAGTTGACTTGGTGGGTGCTATTTTAAGTCTGTTTGTGGTGAACCAGGCATTAAGTGTGTTGAGGTCGGGTTGGAGGATGAGAGTGGCTGTGTCTGCGTTTCTGTGTGTACATGTGAGTGTTATGTCGTTTGCGTAGGAGGCTATGTGTATTTGTGGTGCCTGGGGTGTTGGTATGTCGTGCATGTATAGGTTGAAAAGGGTGGGTGAGAGTACAGAACCTTGGGGGACACCATTGGTGAAGTTTTTAATGTTAGATGACTGACCAGCAAATGTAACATGGGCTATTCTTCCTCCCAAGAAGCTGGCCAGCCATCTTTTGGTGTTATTATGCATGTTTGTGTTGTATATTTTGTTTGTGAGGTTGTGGCGGGGGATGTCGTCAAATGCTTTACTAATGTCCAATGTAACTAAGAGTGTTCTGTGTGGGGGTCTATCTGAGTTGATGCCATCAAAAATTCTTTGTGTGAGGTCTGTAAGAAGGGTGTTTGTTGAGTGTAGCGGTCTGAAGCCATGTTGTGAAGATGCAAGGGGGATGTGTGGTGTGATTAGTTTAATGATGAGGCACTCAGTGATTTTGGAGGGGGTACAAAGGAGGGTGATGGGACGGTGTGATGAGGGTAGTGTGGGATCTTTGTTTGGTTTGGGGATGGTGATGATGTTTCCATGTTTCCAGATGTTGGGTAATGTGTTGTGTGAGTAGCTGTAGTTTGCTATGTTAGTGAGTGCTTGTATGCCTTGTGGTCCAAGGTGTTTAAGGTGTATGTTACTGATGTTGTCTGGACCACAGGCAGGTGAGTGTTTTATGTTGTGAATGATGTGATTTGTCTGATGATTTGTGAATGGTGTATAGTCTGGGTCAGTGGGGAAACGTCTCTTGCGTCTAATGATTTGTCTGTCTTCAGGGTGAGGGTGAAGGTGGCTGACGTGCGAAAAATGTTGGATGAGTGTGTTTGCTTGTTGTTTGTTAGAGGGTACAGTGTCTGTTGTTGTGATGGCTGCATGTGATTGTGTAGTGTTGCTGTTGGACAGTGTGATGCTGTTTAGTGTTTTGTAGAGTTTGCTAGTGTTGGTTGTGTGGTTGAGTGTGTTGACAAAACTTTGCCAGTTAAGTGCTTTTTGTTCTTTAATTTTGTTGTTTATTTGTGTATTTAGTGCTTGTATTTGGTTTATTGTGTGTTGTGTAAGAGGAGTTGGGGATGTGTGTTTAAGTGTGTCACGTTGTTTGATGGGGTCTTGAATTTCTGTTGTAAAGTTGGGGTTGTGTTTTCTTCTGTTACCTCTAGGGATGTGCTGTTTGTCTGCGTTTTGTATAATTGTATTGAATTTTTGAACAGCTGTGTTGATGTTTGTGATGGGTGTACTGTTCAGTGTTTCGAAGTGTTGTTCCGTTTCCATAGTGAAGGCTTCCCAGTTGGCACTTTTGTAATTTGTGTATGTGTGTCTGTGGCCAACTGGGGTGATTCTTGTTTTAGTGGTGATTATGATTGGAAGGTGGTCAGAGCCGAGGGTTCTGACCACTCTCCATGATGTTCTGGGGGCGAGGTTGGGAGAGCAAAAGGATATGTCAGGAGAGGATGGTTGGAAGAGGGCTTGGTGAAGAATATGAGTGTGTTGATGTGGGTTGTTTAATGAAATGAGGTTGTCAGATTGTGCAAGGATTTCAAGCCCTCTGTCTGTGTCGGGGTTGTTGACATACCAGGCCGACGTCTTGGCGTTGAAATCACCACCCAGGATGAGGTCAGGTTGGTTGGTGATTTGATGGAGCTGGGGGGAGAAGTTTTGGGGAACTGTTGGGCTGGTTTGAGGGGGGATGTATAAATTAACTATTGTAATATTGGATGTTTTCCCAGTGCGGACTTTGATGCTTTGAATTTCTGTGGTGGTGTCGTGGTGAGGGAGGAGGGATTTGAGTTCCGCACTGGTTTCAATATAATTAAGGAATTTATGGACTAGGGTGATGAGTCCACCACCATTTCCGTTGGCCCGGTCCTGTTTGACAGTGGTGAAATGGTGAATGTAGGTGTTTTGTTTGTGTTGCGTAATTTTGTTTCTTGTAAGATGGCAATGTGTATATTATGTTGTATGATGAAGTGTGTGAGTTCTTGTTTTTTGGTGTTTATGCCATCTATGTTTAGTTGAAGTATGTTAATGTTGTGTGTGCGGTGTGTGTTAGGTGCTGCTGCACGGGGGAGAGGAGAGTGTGGGGGGGAAGGAGGTGGAGGTGGAGGTATTGTTGGTGTTGGAAGTAAGGGTGATGGAGGTGGGAGTGTTGGTAAGGGTGATGGAGGTGTGGGTGATGGTAATGGTGATGGTAAGGGTGATGGAGGTGTAGGTGTTGGTAAGGGTGATGGAGGTGTAGGTGATGGTAAGGGTGATGGAGGTGGGAGTGATGGTGAGGGTGGTGGAGGTTGTGGTGTTGGAAGAGGTGAGGGACATGTGGAACAGGTCCATGTGTTTGTGTAGTGTTTCATGGATGCTAATGTTGTACATGATAAGTGGGTCCAGTTCTTACAGGAATTGCATTGAACTGAACCCTTTGTCTGCCTACTTGATGTGATGGGTTTAGAGCATGTCGGACATGTGTATTTGTTTATGGGTCCAGGATTGCTTTCAATGTCTCCGGCTAGAAGGAGAAGCCGAGAAATGACAGCCGGAGAATCATTCCTCGGTGATGAAAAAATGTGTAGTTGTGTGTGTTGTGTGAGGGTGTGGTATTGCCCGGGTGACCGAAGCCGTTCCCAGGGACTTGCGCCCCCTGGTGGAGGGTGGGGGGATGTTGTGACGGTTTGGCCCCCATAGCTTCCTTCCTTGGGAGCCTTGGGGGGTGGTCCCACGACGTAGACGCCGTCACTCCAGGACCCCACCTCAATGTATTATACTTTACTCTCTCAACCACTCCACACTCAATACCAATTGCCTTTTCACTCATACTACATCTCTCATACACAATCATTTCCACTGCACCTAATCTAGACTGGTGAGCCCTACTCGCAGCTGAAAGATGTAAAAGGAATGACTGGCCTGGGACGAGATACAAACAATTACACGAGAAGAAAGTATAGTAATCATGACTTGATAGCATGATATATACACAAAGGTTTTAACTTTATGTTATCATTGAGTCCTCAATATTTTGCTACTAGGCCCCCTCTTTTTTAATTAATTATAGCTTAATTTAGAGTGACAGCATACATGTATGTGCAACTTACCACAGTCCCAATTGACAGCAATAGTGGGTGCTTTCTGTGGCTGCCTAGATTCTGTAGAGCTTCCCTGGTTCATCTTTGGCTGGTTTAATTTAAATGGAGGAGGGAGACCTTGAATAGTCTGTTCTATTCTGCCGCAGACAGCTCTGTGTGGAAAAGATGAAACATAATATAAATTTACAATAATGAATTTTCATCTTCTCTCCCATCCTTTCCTTATTTCAATTGTAATATTAATGAATTCTCTTGGGGTTTTATATAAACAGCATCTAATTATGAAGTTATATCTTCAGAAGATTTTTCACTATTTTTCAATAAAATAGTGTTGAGTGAGAACTTGTCCACGATTATATGGTGGCATTCACTATTGCCAAAATATTTCTAGAAATCTGTATATATCTGGTACATGTATTCCTGACATACTGTATGCTTACTGTATACATAGGTATTCATGGTAGCAGAGGATGTGTGAATCAGGTGTTTGCATTATGAATAGTAGTTATAGTTGTGTATGAATATTTTGCCCTAAAACAACTGCAAGGTGCAAGTATTGTGGCTCCATATGAATGGAGAAGGCAAAATATTATTATGAAATGACAGATGTGGACTTGAGCATGGGAATACGATGGGATGGTTGACCATACCCTCAATGTTTTCACAAATACAAGTGCATTCTTTGATAATATTTACACGAGTGTTTTCTCATTACATGTCAAATTAATGTTGAACTATACTTCAGCAAGGATTTCTATTCATTGTAAATGAAACAATTGTAGAATTAGTGGGCTGGGTTAGGTTAGGGTAAGTAAGGTGAATTGACCCAATAAGGATTTATCTATTACTCTCACATGACCATTCCTGAACATATTTGGATGGGAAATGTTTTATTGTAAATGCACACACATGTATGAAAAGAAACATGCAGCCACCCAAGGCAAGGCTTGTGAATGTGAAATTTGATAAAAATTACTCATGAAATTTGTGGTAATTCTGGCTTTAGAAGTACAGTAGTCAGTTGTATTGCAACCTGTGCGAATAATGTGATTCTATTACAAGTAATACTTTAGCTTAGGAAATAGACTCACCTATACATGTGTGTTGCACTAAATAATGATCCAAGAACAATTGAATCTAAATATATTGGTTGCAAGAAGTGAGACAGGAGTGACCCTTGCAGTCCAACCACATTCCAACGAGCAATTTTGTCGGAGCAAGACATTGTGCGAAGCCTTTCCCCTTGTAGCACGCCATCCCAGGTTTGAATGTTGTCAGCACCAGCCTAAAACAAGAAACATAAATGCTTTACATAGTTTATCATTAAGACCCCATTTCCCTTTTTCAAAAGTACAGGTGTATGGCAATTCAAAGTCCTGGTAAAGACAATGACGGACTGGGAGATAGAGACATTGGAGATGTATTGTGCTCAGTTAATGGCCCTACAAAATATGCTATTATGTATGATTACTGTGAGTTCACCAATGCTTTATGATGCACTGTACTGCATATTATTAACAGTTTTAATCACAGACACAGGAAGCAACACTAAATGCAAGGTTGCTAACTCAAACTGTATCAGGAAAGAGGAGGAAAAAATAATCAGCCCACATTCATCAAAGGATCTTACAGGAAAGGTTATAGAGTTGGTAATGTTAAGAATGGTAAGGGTTTTCTACAGCTTAGTGGTGGTGAAAATCTCATCTATAAATAGTCTTCCATGGTCTACTATAGGCCCAAATCTCTCAGTATGGGCATTTTCAGTCAGGAAATTCATCCACACACTGATTTACTGACCTTAATGGGAATAGTGCCCTCGCCAGACTCTATCTTGGTCCGAAGCAGTCCACGGCTTTGTCTGTTAGGGTGTCTATCAGTACGGTCTGCCTCTGCTTCATGAGGGGCAAAGATTCTAGCATCACCACATGGGGCTGTGCTAATGTACAGGTGGAACTTGTAGTTTGGACGAACTTGAAAACCTCTTGTTTCAGACACTTCCTCGAAGATTGTTTCAACTACGGAACCTAAAAATTAATTCAAGAACTGCATTAATTAAAACCTTCAAATACAAGTACAGTACTGTATTAATCATTGATGAAACAAAAGTCAATTCTAAGTGATGGGCCCTACTCCTAACTACAAGCAGCAAGAGAATTTGCAAAAGATAGGCAGTAGTGGCAGAGTTTCACCAACATTCAACATAGGAATATCACTGTCCTTACTTCTTTATCTTATATACAGTCTTCCTGACTCTAGCTAATCATTTGAACTGATGAACTGCATCACTTGCCAATAATACAGTAAATCCTCGCTAACTCGGATCAATTGGGGGGAGACCCTCGTCGAGTTATCCGTGATATCCAAGAGCTTAAATTTGATGCGTACAACTGACCGCATGCACACTCTTCCTCAAAACTACATGTGCTTTCACTCGTATATCTGGTTCCCGTACACAGCTGCGCACACACAAAAATATGACAATTTTACATAAAGAAATATAAAACTGCAGAAATATATCTAATATTGTATATTTACATGAAATAAGTTATGGTGGTGTGATGGTGCAAGTGTATGAATCGGAACTGGTATCGGTCAGTTTATCAGTCACTGTGTACTTGTTGCCACACGGGACACATTATTCCCGAGATTTTTGTTATATTTTTTTGCTTACTTCTCGTACAGTAATATCCTTTCAATGGAGCTGAAGAGAAAGCTTTCAAGTGATGTTAGTAGTGATGCAAAGAAAAGATAGATCATCACATTACATGAAAAAGTTGATATTGTTGAGAAAGTAGAAAAAGTGGCAACAATTAGCCATGCTTTAGGATTGATCCAAACTACTGTAGCCACCATAGTTATAGACAGAGCGCATCTTATCTCACGTTAAAGATGCATCTCCTATGCAGTGAACTATAATAACAGAGCAAAGATCACGTTTGTTAATGGATAATGGAACACCGTGGAGATACCGTCATGACCGAGGCATGTGTGGCTCCGTGGCAGTGATGCAGCCAAGTATATATCAGTGCATCACCATTTTTCAGGCAATAAACCTAACTAATTCAAAACATTGAGTTTCTTATACATGCCTGTTATGGTAAAAGCATAACTATATATATGGTTGGTCAACATTGGGTATAATTGTTCGGTATAGAGATAGTAATTTGAGTTTTGTACAAAATCAATTTGCATCACTTCTCAGGCTGTAGGCCTTTGTGATGGCGCACCCGGAAAATCTCCGCATAAGCTGGATATACATTCGAGATATTTATAAGTGTCCGAGACAATGACAGCATCAGAGTTATCCGATATCCGGCTTATATGTATCCGACTTAGCGAGTGTTTACTGTATAGTTATCTCTTTCCCAGTTTGTTGACAAAAGAAATAGAGGCTAAGGTATATGTGAGTGGCGTTACTTTCCATAACCAGCAAAGCTTATAAATGGTTATCTTAAACTTATTAAACAAATTTTTACTATGTACTGACCTTGTGTGTAAGACCGGCCGAGTTTCTCCAACTGAGAATACAGGAAATGGACTAGACATCTTCGGGCCACAATTTCTGCATGGCAATCATTGATACACTGACCCTGAAGACTTAAGTGTTCACCGTTGATGCACTTTGTACCAGTTGACAAGCCAATTACCTAGAACAAAGATACAGTTTACAATATGATTTTCACCCCCTCTTAAACTTGATGAACAGGTATAAATATCTATCAATGTACCTACATGTAGAGCTTTGATTCCATGTTATCTCTGTGAACTCCCTCAAATCGATGGCTATACCAAAAGCTCTGTCTTCCCTTTACCATTACTCCTATATGGCAAGATGGAAACTCCTCACCCGCAGCTGTTCGTCCCACCCCTAAAAGGAGAGCCAGCAGTAGCTGTTACAAAATGGATACTCGCTATCAGAGGGTCAAGGTAAAACGTTATTTTAATATTTTACATTAGAATCTGATGGCAGCTCTGCACACAAGCAGGACACCCTGAATGGACCTCAATGATTACCGGATCGAGACTTCTTTCATTTATATACAGCACACTATGCTATAGGTCCTAGCTTGTTAAGACTTTCACCATGAGATCACCCCCCAGAGGTGGCCAACCCAAGAGACGAACAGCCAGTGATATCGGGCCAAACTGCCACATAAAACTCAGCCTCCTAATGACATAGGTTCCTTGTAATGATTTGGTCATAGGGCATGTACAGTTGGACACATGAATGGGTCGTACAGCCCAAGTGAAAGATGGTCAATTTCTCCCTATATTAAGTTCCTTAGTGCCAAATAGGAGACATCAGGGGCAGAAGTCAGTATTGAGGATGGTAATAAAAAGCAAGTACCTGATAATAGACACTGGTTACTCAAATGGGACAAGTATCTTTCACCTGGGCTGTACCACCCATTCATGTGTCCAACTGTACCACATCCCACATTTAAGATTATGTTTTTTCTTCATGCAGAAATGACTCTGCTGTTTATTTCTAATATTCTTCTTTGAGCTGGAGACATGGAGGACAACCCTGGACCCACACACATATACACATGTCTGGCATGCTCCAAACCCATCACTTCTAGCCAACAGGTGAAGGGTTTAGTTCAATACAATCACTCATCCTAATAAACCAAAGACAAGAATAATAATTCACATACAGTAATGCAAAAGATTAATGGGGATTTTCCCTCTCCAACTTACGTGCTAAAACATCTGCACCCATACCCCACCATATATTATAGTACACAGTGCAAGTCTTAATAGCAACACACTGTCTCAACCAACCTTGATATCATCTATATCATTGTCATTGGTCATGACAATTCCAGCCAAAACTTTCCTCTTCGCTAGTGTGGGGTTACCTGCTGTCAGCTCAGAGAATTTATCGCACACCATTCTGAAATATTGAAATTAAATTTCAAATAAGGAAAATGAATACCTATTATATACACTTTCATAGTATTTCCTCCAACATGAATACGAAGCTCTCAAGTGTTTCTCTTACTGCGTAAATAACAAATTGGGACATCACAGCACCTGGAACTCATATGCATTCAAACTGTAATACATTCACAAACCATGTCTGAATGTGCCTCAGCCACAAACCTTATTATGCTTCCAAACTGTGTACAACATATATAGTCAAGTTTGTATGGATCTAATTGATACTGAAATATAGTAGATATATATCAATAAAGTGCTTGTTTCCACTTACTTTGCTATTTTATCAGCCAGTGTTTGTGGCATATGAATGTTGGGCATATTCGAGATGGGGACATGGTTGAGAACAGCTGCTGGTGAAGATGCAATCACTCCATACAATTTGCTTAATGCTTGACGTGCTGCTGCTGCCTTGGCTAATTTCTTACTGTTTCCTGTAAGAAATTATGGTTTCAGTTCTCAGGCATTGAAGATCATTACTTGTAACATGACTCATACTTTCTTCCAAATGGTGTGAGAATCATTCATTCAGTATGGCTGTGTTCGATACTTACAATACATCCACATTAAGGTTGTAGCTATTAAATTTCAGTTTACCACATGAAAGATAAGAAATATCATCATCTACCTCATTCCCTCTTTTCAAAGGGTATATACACTCTTAATAGCAAAAAAAAAAAAAAAAAAAAAACTCAAACTGAGGGAAGTGCAACAAGCCAAAGACTTATTGCAACATGTTTCCACAACCTGAAATATTTGTAATCTAACTAATGACTTATAGTCATTTATTAATCACCACTGTAATGCCTTAATCCCTCCTGAGATTGGCCCTATTACAGGGTAGATGAGAGAGAAGAGTACTAACTATTGTGCCTCATTTGAGCTACCGGTATCTTCTACTCACATCTTCCCAAGAGACTTGATGGTTGGGCTAATACCACCCTCCCAGGTAGTCTGCACCATACATGGTGATTAACTAAGGCCAAGTATGAGCAAAGGGAATAAAAAAATTCTACGTCTAAGGAATTAGGGGACAGCAAGGATGAGGGAAAACAGCACCATCTAGACTTTGGTTGTTAATTACACATAATTCAGTCACCCACACAATACATATACCTATTATCAGGTATATTTACAGTCCTTCAATCTTTTTCTCTTTCATCTCCTCTGGCACATTTCCTTAAGGGGAGACTACTTTTTTGGAAAATCAGAGTGCTGCTGATTCCACCAAGCTATGCAATGAAACAGATCCCATATTACAAACAATGAGATCATTTGTTTCCTGGCATAGTTTGGAGGAATTAGTAGCCCTCCAATTATACAATAAGACAGTCAGTCTCCTTTAAAGAATTATTTTATACACTTTCCTTTCTTCTCTATTGCATCCTTTATATCATCCTTCCACCGCTGTTCACTCCCATGATTCCTTCCTTTAATCCCAATGCCATCAGTTGCTGTGCCAGTTTGTTAAATGTTTCAAACAAAACAATTACTTCCACTCCCTCCCCTATTCCTATCTTTGCTTCCCCATGCACTTCACCCACCTCTCTCTTGTATTCCTCCCAGTAACCCACAAAATTTATTTGTTGAACTTCTTTCATTCCCAGTAAGTAAAAGGTCAGTGGTGCCATTTTTTGCTTGAAGTATCATACACCTTTCTACCTCTAATAATGTTTCTACACACCAAAAACTATATGCCTGACTCCGATGTGTTTGCAAATGAATAAAACGAATCCCAAATATTCAAAATGGTCTCAAACCCTTCAGAGTATACCATCTGTAACTATTAAAGTGACTTTACTAAAACGAAAGAACCCAAAAATACCATCGTTCAAAGTCTGCGATGCTACATCAAACTGAAATGCATGGACAGGACCTAAACCAGTAACTCAAGGCTGTCATGCCACAACTAATGTAAATGACATCATGAAATGTAAGGACCTCAAAACTACTCATGCTATAAATATCCAAACTACTATTGGTTTGGTATGTATAGAGTGAAGACACATCACTGTACTCCATGCTACCTGTATATGGTAATCATTCAACTTTAAAATGACAACTTGAAGTGCATGAATGAATGGGTATGTCGAAGGATGCCATACATGCATAATTAAGTACACTATCCACCCGAAATGAGTCTGAAATGTATGAACTAAAGTATGTAAGTATGATATACTAAATAATGCATCGGAAAAACCCTGGGTGTTGTTGGCAAATTGGAAGATATCTTTTCCAAAAATGGTGAAAATATATATATATTTTGGCACAGTTACCTGGTCACCTCCAATTTGCTGGCATCAACAGGCCCCATAAATAACATAATTTGAAATGTTATGACCTACTCTCATGCCCAAATGAGAATGAACTGATCCTTACCTGTGCCTTCAAAAACTTGTGAATCTACGGTGACCTGGAATGTAAACGTCTTGGCATGGGGCTCCCCACACTCTTGCTTGAGAGAATACTCCACTCCTTGCCGGAGTTCATTGAGCAGCATGATGGGGTTCTTAGAGGTCTGCGAGGGGCCGGATGGGGATGGGGCTGGGTGTGGGGTGGTTGGAGTGGAGCCTGAAGATGCTGATGACACGGAACCCGAGCCACCTCCACCTGCCTGTCTTGCTGTTGCTGATGATGGGGCCATGTCCTGCAAGCCATACACATCTGCCACCCTTAACATGGCTGCTCCCATATGACTTGGCACCAGGCTTCACACCGCCACTTTTGTGACCGACAAATATACAGCCCCCATCATCAGGGTTCACGGCACGTTCAACAGGAATTACAACCACATACAAGACAACTACTGAACTCGGTATTTTACATGTCAAATGACAACTTTCAAGTCTTACAAAATAATATATACAGATCAACATCTACCTATATCCACTAGGCTCGGTACGTTGTATATGTGATCATGTCCGTAGTTATGGCCACCAGTTTCTACCAAATTTTTGAAACTGTATTGAACCCAAGAGAATCAACAATGACAGGCTTAGGTGGTTTGTGAAATTTTTCTACTACAGAATTCCATGAGTGGGAATGACTATTATATCTGCAACTGTACATGTGAGTCAATAATTTATGTCTAACATATGTACCAATACTTTGCTCTATATAAATGATAAATACTCTTCAACCGAAACTTCAGAATAATATTGCAGAGATTGGTTAGTTATTCTGGCTGCCAACATCACACTGGCATTGCTGGGAATGCAAAACTGTTCAAAGAGTCTGGTTATGTTAGGCCTAAGTATTTCAATACTGAAAAAAATACCTATCTTTTAACATGAGTACTATAATATTCCAGCTCATCATTATCGCTGAAGTTCACTCACACCATATGGAACTAATACCTATCATGTATATCAGTAATATTCTAAATGAAATGTATGAACATGTCTACAATTTTATTTTCATTGTTCTATAATCTGGCTACTATCACCCAAATCTATAAGCCTTAATACTTCACTGCTAATTATCGAAGTAGAACTATAGAACTGTATTGATTCTCATTGCTAACACATCATAAAACACTGCTAGATTTTTAAATTGCACTAATTGCTGCAACTGTCCTCCTAATCCACATCCTGAAGAACCTATGTTTATCAAATGCACCAACATTTTTCAAAAATTAATCAATTAATTCTCTTAACATTGTAGCAACACATAAATAAATACATTTTAATAATTATCAGGCACTCTACCAATAAGAGGACTGCCTACTACCTAAACCATGTGTACTCCTGGGATGAGACCGAACAGACGCAATACCACAATGGGGGAATTTCCGATTAGCTTTTTGTTGTTTTTGGGACTTAAAAAAAAAAAAAAATAAATTGAAATTATAATTCAATAAAATCAAGAGTGTGTACTTGCATAACATAGCAGCCATAATTAGAGAGTAACAATGGAGAAGTCCCCCAACAAGTGTACACCATCAGCTATGGGAAGTCCCCCATTAATTATGGGAGCTTGTGTGTATATTTATTCAGTCACACGAGTGATGGGGTGAAGCCTTAGAATGTGCCAAATCAGCCACCTTTGGAGGAGCAAAAGTGAGGACAAGAAACCAACACTCGAGATACGTAAAATGGACATGCAGTCACGAACACTGTCTCTGGAAGCAAATTCTTATTTAATTCATTACACAAATACTATTAATATATGTCGAGTCATTCACAGATGTGTGTAAAATTAAAGATGATAAAGGAACACAAATATCATCACCAAAGCTGATCTTTCATAAAATATAAGATCATCAAAGTCTGCAATAAGCTCAAGAAATGATACAGTACAATAAATCCTCATTGTATACTGAGGCTGAAATATTGGTGAGCAATGCACTCAAGGGTAAAAAGGGAGTTAGGGGATAAAAATCCCATGGTATACAGTGTTCAAACTCATTGTATCTGATCACTACACACACACAATATTAAGCATTTTTTAAGGCTTAAAATTAGTGTCCGAAATAGTTATAGGGTTTCATAATATTATCTGCTTAAAGGGAGGGCTATTTAAGGGATTGAGGATGGAGGCCAGATTTTGGAAGTGAAATTGAAAAAGGGGCCAGAAATTTCTAATGTACTATATGCAATTACTGTACACGCAAACATACAAGTAACAATATACTATTTACATTTTCTTTAGGTACAGCACATATATTTTAATACTTTTTACAGAATTCTTACATTTAATCATGCATAACACTTTAACTGGCTATTAGAGAGTTGTATCATTTTCTTATAATTGACAAAAACCTTTTAAGATGCCAATGAAAATGCATTCAAAGGCCATAATTGGCCCATGGGCTGCCAATTGAACAACTCTGAAAATGGGTCCATAATTATGTCATTGGATAAAAATACAAATACTACTTTTACCTTCTGTTCTGTTCATGTAAATATGCTTTATGAACAAAGGGTGAAGCCAGATAATCATGCAGCTGGAACCGTACCCTGACTCCGAGACACAAATAATTATATACGGTATATAGTTATATATATATATATTAGCATTATGAGACCTGCAACAAATCCCGGCTCAGAAACAAAATAATAAAATTCCAAACAGTCAATCCAGTGAGTCACCATCCCATTTGATCTGTTCATTAATAACACACACACAAATAAAATTTGAAGACAAGACTTACAGCAGGTGTGGGGCTGGAACCAAATCCTGCTTCAGAAACATCAGTAGTGAAATCCTGCTGTGAAGTGATGTTGGTGCCAAGTGCTTCTGCAGCATCAGAAGCATTACGGAATTGTAAGAAGGAACGCAAGGTTGCTTCAGCTGCTGCATGCTTGGCTTGCTTCTTACTTCGCCCAGTCCCCTGGTACACCTGCCCATTTAACTGTTGGGAGGGGAAATTTTAGCACATGGAAACATAGGATACACTTGCTCTCGATACAATCTGACGTCAATAGCTGCAGAGTATAGGTGAACCTTCATCCTGATTATGCTAGTACAAAAGTAGAAACTCTTATCAATCTACCTATATACATGACCTTCTCAACAGAGATGTACTAATACTTTTGAGCAAGTGTACCTGAATTCAGATATTAAAAGAGGAGATAAATTCTCTCATGTACAGTAAACATTCTGTGTTTCTGCAATATAAATGGTTTCAATTTTGACCTGGAGATATAGCGATTTATATATATTGAAAAACATCTTCAAATGGGGTTTTCACTAACATTCTGTCCAGTTATTATTACATTTTCTGTGAACACAGGGTATATTCCCACTAAATATTCGAATAGCCCCTCCCAAAAATGGGAAATGGGGTATTGATAATAAGGTATATTTTTTCTATTTGCCAAAATATGTACCTCAACAGAAACAGTAAATACAGGAGCATGAGAGGGCCCATCCATAGCCAGGGTCTTGTATAAAAGGCCTGGGCGTAATTCATTCAGGGTACTTATTGGATTTTTAGGCTGGGGAGGTCCTGTCTTCCTCCTCTTGGATGGTAAATCTGAAAGACAATACACAAACTATAACTCAGTTATAAAGATTTTATAAATTAACATGCTGTATTTACAGGTCTGGAAATTACCGAACTTGAACCTAATATAATTGAAATAATTTTAGTTAGAATTTCATGGGCTTCAATGAAGATTGAATGAGTGGGACCCATTTCATTGGGAACTTTTGTCTTTCCTCCTGTATTCTTAGTTAAATTTGCCACCCCAAGCTATAGAGTCCCCACCCTCTGATAAAAAGGAAATGGGGTATTGATGATGAGTTCTCAATGCATTAAGATCACAGGCAATTTAAAACCCACAATCAAATGATGAGTAATATGACCGTAAGTCCCAGCAGTGTTAGTGGCGTTTCTCACAGATAATACATACCGATAATAAAAACTGGAACACAAGGGTGCATGATGATTTATTTCTTGCACTTCAAGTTCAACCAACTATACCACCACTCAGAGATTTCAGTTCCTCAGTCCACAATAATTCTATTCCAATCCCGGATTATTCAGATTTCTCTCACTCTTGCTTGGTAACATTCACAAGGTATATCATGTAGCTAAACGAAATAAAAAAATACATATATATTTTCCCTATGATTCCATACCACAAGTCAGATGAGTGAGCAAGGTTGAAGAGTATGTATGGGAGAGAAATATGAGGGGAGGGCTTCATCATGCTATGAGGGAGTGTTGGAATGGAATTCCTTCTTCCTTGACCTCGGAGATTTAGGTCTATACTCATAAAACATCAAGGATAAACACTTGAACATAAGTTTGCATTATATATATTGCCTTTGTTATATTCATCTATCTATGCAAGTCATTATTCTCACTCTTTTATATTCATCCTAAAACAGTGGCGAGTCCAAATCCTTGTTATAAAAATAATATTACTTAGAAAATCTAGGTATAGGAAAGAATTTTGTCTTTTATATGAACCCAGCGCTGTCACAAGACAGTGCACTAACACTGAAAAATGAAAGACTGCAACAACAACTCTGATCTATGTTATCACTGAAGGGAGTGTCAAATCTGATAGGGGAAATCTTATCTTACCACTATTCAACTCACTGACCACTAATGGAGTTACCGATGATGAGAATACCAAAACCAAGAGCCTACAGTACTGAAATCCATAAAAAGTTCTATAAACTAGAATTCTGGTACATATACCATAAAACACCCTAACTTCGGACATTTCGCAAAAAAATTTAATAATTCAACTGTACTGGAAGAGTGCTATATTTGCAAAAACTAATGATGGTTTTAGTTAGGGGAATGTTCAAAGACTATTATGTATAAATTCTAATACAATAGCTTGAATATGTGTGGGTGAAAATATTCGACAAATGCATTGAAAAAATGAGTCTGCATTTTTTAACCCTGCAAAACTTTGTTCACACAGAACAGAGTTTCAATTGTAAGAACGTGAATGGTACCATTATACGTGGACACACTCTGTAAGTACTGGGCAGTAAACAAATTTAAAATATATGCATGCATAACCGTGTTATGATTTTTTTAATGAATATTTCTATTTTTTAACAGAAAAAAGTCCCAGCTTCGGACAGACAAATTAATATGGCACCGGTACTTGACCGCAAGAAAGGATGATTTTTTATGTAGATGTAAACTTATGGCCTAAGTAATGATACCGGTACCCAAATAATATGTGATATAGTTCTGTAAGATTATCAGTACTACCAGTACCAAAGTTATTGCCTGTAAGGTGCTGCAGTATGGTACCTTAACCAGTAATGAGTTTTATTTTGAAGAAAAAAGTTATATTAGTTATTTAGTTATAGTATTTTATACAGGTAATCAAGTCAAGGAATACCGGATGTGGGTGTGTGTGTCATTAGTACCTGGAATTATGTTATTAAGGTATGTATTATGTACCTTATGTAGGCCCTATTATGTTATTTCAGTATGCATTTGTTGAGTCAGTGAAGTAGCAACTTGATATTTAGGTGAAGTTTTTTTTTGGAAGAAGAGGTCACTTCCTCTTCCAGTTTTGTGTAGGCTATACGTAATGCGTTTTTTCTTTTTTGGCTAGAAAAGTTTTTGAATAGTTCTTATTTACTGTAGATCTATGCCAAGGAAACCTCACTACAATGTGACATGATGCAACTTATTGTGATCTCAATTTATGTGCTTAAAAAAAGAAGCTATTTTTAGATAGATCTACATTATATATGTATAACTCGGGCCATGAATGCGGCAAAATTTTGTTTACATTATTTAAAAACTCCTAAGGTGTCCGAAGTTCAGGCAGCGTGTCCAGAGATTCACTAGTTATTCACTAAAACATGTAAAAAATTTCTGAAGTTAGGGTGTTTTACAGTATTCTTTTTTATGTACAGTACTGATTGCTCCTGTATATTGCAATTGAATTGTGTTAATGCAGATTAACACAAAGGTACTACATAAATCTAGAGTACCAGTTGTAAGTGAAAGTAATCATATACTCACCAACCAATAAATCTTACACTTGCAACATGGGATATATTTAAGTGAGGCTGAACAAATCTAGGTATGTATATACGGTATCCCTAGTGTGTTGATTTTGATACCTGTAGTCCACCATTTTAATGATAAGTTATTTGTAGACTGATATCTGTTGTGGCTACAGTATTGTATACAGTACTGTCTTGTACCAGTTAGAACAGCTAGGCTATTACCATACAGATTATCTAAGCTGAAACAATTTACTAACAAAAAAGAAATATAATGTTGAGGGTACATCTGCTAGCAGTTACTATATATTGTTTCATACCATCAACTGCAGCATACCTCCTAAGAATACTGAATAAAGACGAATCCTGCATGTTACTCACCTGGTTGATCAACACTCATCTCCACGTCTTCTGAAGCATTGCGCTTACGAGATAAAGCCGCGCCTCCTTCTCCATTCTCCTCTCCCATACCACCACTAACCCCATCACGGTGACCATTCTGACGCAACACCTCTCCACTGCCTGAGAAGAATAGACTTTAATTATTATCAACATTTTCATTAATAATAATCATTACTATCAATAACATTTTGAGATCCACTAGCATAAGGACAGGTGGTCTGAGAGTCCTGTGCTACACTGCAAGTGTTAAATTCATTTATGTATTGTAATGGCTTACTCAAGGACCACTGTACTATAACATATCATTATTACTTGAAGTATGAAATCCCAAATGGAAAAGTCAAATAAAAAAAAATAAAGAACATGAGAGCAGATAAAAAGAGTAAAGAAAAAAATTAATTTGGTTCTACAAAATAAGATTCATTTCTCAGGCAAGACATAATAATTAACAAGAACATCATACGAAATATTTCACCCATCGTTAAAAAAAAGTACAAAATTAAAACAGAATAATAAACATACAGCTACAGTATTACAGTATCACAAAAAGTTTAATTCCATGTAGAAAAGATTATTCTGCTTTCCGTATCATAGAAAAACTGCTAAACTGGCAACCATGGCACAAAATTACTCTATATTTGCCATAGTATGGAATGTAACTATCTATCTATCTATAGTTCTGACGCCTCGTTCCCTCCGGGAACTCCCCCCAAGGGAATGGCCACGGCAGAAGTGTCTCCAGTTCTCCCTGTTCCAACACTCCCTCCTTACTTGTTCAAGCCCTCCTCTACCCCTCACGTTTCTCTCACTTACATACTCCTCCACTCTGTTCTGCCACCTAACCGGAGGTCTGCCTCTCACACCAGGTCCCACAACTTCACTTCCATACACCTTCTTTACAAACTCCTCACCTTGCATTCTCTCCACATGTCCAAACCACCTCAATGTATCACGTTTCACTCTCTCAACCACTCCACACTCAATGCCAATTGCCTTCTCACTCATACCACATCTCTCATACACACTCTCATTACTTTCTCCATCCCATCTAGTAAGTCCACATGCTCCTCTCAAGTAACTCATTTCCACAGCACCTATTCTAGACTGGTGAGCCTAGACTGGTGAATGTAACTGTACACAAATTTGCCCAGGGGGGCTGACTTTATTCTCTGTGAACACTAGCCATCCCTCAAAAGGCTAGAACAAAGATTGTTATAGGATCTGGTCACTTTAGTGGATTTGACGAGATCTGCCCACGTGGTGTTTTTTTTTTTCTTCACTGCTGTGTGGACCGCCAGGACACGGGTGCATTATCCCTTTGCACGTAGCAGTCTACACTCCATCCACATTTATGGTCCCTTCAGGACTGGTCTCGTGGAAGGTGCGGGCCCACCTGTAGCTCTTGTGGTAACGTGGACTTGGGCCCACAACACTGGCTGTGGGACCAAATACCTTCCCCCCAATCTCCCTGGCAGTCAGAGGCCCCCAGATACCCTGATCCAGTAAGCTCTGGTCCTATCTTCCCGGGATTTGCTTCGGTAGCACAGGTGTATTGGGCCAGCCCCTCTTTTTCTTTTTCTTTTTTACTGCGACCAGAGCATACCAGGGGTCTGTGGGGCAGGAGGCAATTCTGCCCTGGGATAACAACAACTGTACACAAAAAATTCCTTGTTAACCTATATCAGTAAGGTATATTAATAACAACACTATGGGGTTCCATGTTTCAACTAATAAGGGCTAATTCAATTCTTTGACAGTAAATTATCACTCACAAAAAGGTTCTGCTCAATCCTACAGGACAAGTACACATAAGGAATAGGAAATGGTGTTGAAGTGATGCCACCCACACAAATCCACACTATATATGTCTCACAATCTTTACACATGACATCCCTAACTCTGGATTGATATGGAAATTGTATTACTGTTATTATTCAAGTTAGGGCATTTCAACTACATCTAGCTTGAACAAAAATTATGCTTCAATAAGCAATTTTGGCTATCTCAGGCTTAAAATCTCTCACCCGATTCTATACATAAATTTTATCCTTATTGCATGGATGTGTGGGCATACTCTAAAATTCTTTATAAAACTTGAGATGAAGTTGATAATTACCCTTAGAATCGAGTGTTTTTCAAAAGTTTCAACCATTCTAAGACACTTTCCTACTATTTTATAAGATGTGACACCTACAATACTTTCTTGTCCTGAAGCTGGAACAAATTTTAAATACTGTACAGTAGGCCTATGTCAAGATGTTGAATGTCCTGGCCCATGTAACTTGAGGTATTGGCTGGTCCACCAAAATTGGCAGCCATATTATTGTCATGTGTATTTATCATTTCTTTCTCTATGTCACTTCCACAACAAATTAAAACAAATTAATTGGTAACAAAAGCCTTAATTTAGGAATGGACAGTCATATCTCAGATACAAGTGATGGTAATACCTTGAAAGGCACTGTCTTTTATCTGATTATGGGTTACATCTGAAATCATACCTCAACCTGGTCAATCTATATCTAAGAATGTTTCTTGGAAGTAGAAAACTAAATAAAAACTATGCCTAAACAGAAGTTAGTTATAAACCTGACAGTCACCCTCACTCCCACCATTCTACACAGTAACTTTAATAAATATCCCAGAACTGCCTTGAACCAATATAACCCACATATCTGGAAGTCTTTAACCCTTAAATCGCTGGTGACAAGAATTCTCGTCAAAGCAGTTTTTAAATTTGCGCAGTCCCTAACGAGTTAGTTTCAGGCTGGCAACACTGAGAGTGATAACCAAGGGACCACCCCCAGCCCACCCAGCTACCACCAGTCAGTCTTACTCGAACAGTGAGGGTGGAAGGAAGTATTTTCATCACTCCTCTTTTCCTGTAATTACCATATATGTACGTAAAAACTAGTGACATTATATTTCATATTGTTGTGTTGAAAAATGTGATTCTGACATGTTTTATAAAGAAATTAGAGTGTGAAAATGTATTTAGATATGTAAATATAGTGCAAATAGTATAAAAGTGAATTTTGAATTGTGGTCATTCTGAGCTGGCTACCCATCCTAAATATGTCTATTTAGTCTTCACAAGTATATACATCAGGAGACAGCTAAAGGTTTGTACTTCAATATCCAATATAATTTATTTATATAGCATGAGTGGTTTACAAGCTATGTGTTGTTTACATAGTGACCGCGAGTGCGGGAGAGAGGACAGAAAGACAGAGCTGCCGCAGGAGAAGTGAAGCTTGTAAAGTGACAGCTAAGAATTCTCCATACTGTGCCAGAAAACAGCACCTCTACTACTGTTCAGGTATTGGTACGGTACCTTGTAATACTATATCACTGAGTACCAAAAGTGCACGTAAAGATCGACTCTGGACCTCCCAAAACATTCTTTTAGGGCTCATATGAGCAGTGTTTATGATCAATTTTATCAACGGGTACCCAGAAAAAGAGGCTTGAAAGTGCCGTTTGAAAAAAAAAAAAAAAAAAAAAAAAAAAAAACAACAACAACACGAATTTTGGGGCCTTCTAAGCCTGTTTTCAAGCATATTCAAAGTATTGAAGATGCACCCCAAAGTCAAACCTAACCACACACATTTAAAATAAATCATTTCTAAGCATGTTAAACTACTGGTAATATTTAAATTGTTCAACGATTATCTAAAGGGGTAGGCTAGTACTGTTAGTAAATCCGGAGCACCTAATTCCTCCAACCACTTCCAAGCAACTGGCCATCATTATATTTGTTCATCTGGTTCTGTCTCCTGGCATACTTTGTTGAGATCAAGGCACTCTAATGTAATACCAATTGTATACTATCCCCTTAAATTTGGTGGCATGGGTGGAGATAATAGTCAACACATAGGGTCGTATTCAAGAACATCCGTGGTGTATACGATGGTGTGATGTCGGTACAAAGACTCCACAGACAATCAACACAGCCAATGTACCGGTACCACGCCATCGTATACATACATACCAGCTACACAACACCAACCTCAACACAGTCACTTCCCACAAATACTTGGGCATCCACATCTCAGCGGACATGAGGTGGAACACACACATAGGTAGCGTCAGGGCCAAAGCTAGTAGGGTCCTGGGGTTCTTGCGCAGGAACCTCAGCAGGTGTAACACAGACATCACTTTCGTTCGGCCACACTTAGAGTATTGCGACACCGTCTGGGACCCACACACTTACAATAATATCAATAAATTAGAGTCCATACAAAACAAAATTGCAAGATGGGCCAGACGTGATTACAGACACACTATATCAGTCACTTTGCTTGAACAAGACACAAAACTAGACCCATTGGCAACACGAAGACAGATACACAGACAATATATGATATACAAAACCACAAACAAGTTAGTTAACATAGACAAAGACACATATCTACACCCTACAAGTATACGATCCACTAGAGGCAGCCACAACTTAAAATACCATACATACCAGACAAGCACTGATATATTTAGGCACTCATTCTTTCCCCGCAGCATCCAAGAGTGGAATAATCTCCCATCTCACATAGTTAATAGCCCCACTCTTGACACGTTCAGAAATAGGATCACCAATCATTACCTCCCCAATCCTAATCCTCTACCCCACAGTCCCTGACCCAATCCACCCTCATCCTAATCCTACCCTGGATCCCTAAATCCCCCGCACAACCCCCGAATATTATGCTGCCCATGAGCGGCCCTCTGCGGGACCTATAACTTGAAAATCACAAATGTTCTTGAATATGGCCCATGGAAACATCTTGCCCCCCCCCCTCCCCAGTCATCTCAGATTATCGTCTTTCATTCATCCTCCTACAACTAGCTGTATGAAGACCATATGAGCATTTTTGGTATTTATTGAAAGAATTACCGTTTTGTAGCAGTGTTGCCAGATCCGGCTGGGTCCCAGTATTTTACCCCTGTCATTTATTGTACTTTATCACGATTATTTCCCGGTAGTTTGCCCAGGTTAGGTCCCGGTAGTCTGATGCGGTCTAGGTTAGGTTAGGTTAGGTTAGGTCAGGTCAGGTCAGGTAAGGTCAGGCTAATTTCAAAATGCCCCATTTGAATATGCCCTATCTTGGTAATGGGGCATTTGCGGAGGAAATGCCATAGAAGAAAATAGTCTTAGAATGGTCTAAATAAGTGGGTAATGAAGGTAGAAAAATCGTACGCAATAACGGTAATTCATTCAATATTTACCGCATTTTTAAAGACACACCATAACTTAAAGCGTAGAATTACTACGATACTCGGGGAGGGAACATGGCTGGAGAAAGAAAGATGGACAAAAAAAAATAAAAAATAAAGTATAAAATAACAATGTAATTAAAGCGTCACGTACTAGTCCATTCATTCGACCTGAGAAGGAAATATAATGTGGGCGTGTTAGAGAGCCATTCAATACAGTATAAATAAATACATATATAACCTCACCAGTCCTCCAAATGTCGTGGGTCTGGTAGTGGTAATGGTGGCTAGGTGTGCTGCTGCCGTCATACCCTTCTCCCTCACCATCCACTTCATCCTCATCCTCCATCTTCAATTCTCCCTCACCTTCCACCTTTACCTCTAACTCCGTGGATCCCATGGGTACTACAGTAACGTTCTCTTAGCGGTATTATCGGGCCTCGTCGCCACAAAATAATGATATAGTGACTGGGAATTAAGGAACGTCGTCTACAATGGCGTCAGGTGTAAACAACATGACGCCTGCGCATCGGTCCTCCCGGCTCCCAGACCCCAGTCCCAGGCCCACCACGGTTGGCTTCACACCACATTTCCATAAACTCACAAAATTTCCCCAACCATTGACCTAACCAAATTCCCTAAACTGGCCAACTTCACTTTCCCTAGTTAATTAAACTATATTAATTTCATTTTAACAAAACGAATGAAGGAAAAGAAATGGAAGAAAGGAAAAAGTTTGTAGTACTGTTTATAGCATGCAAATTCCTAACCCTCTACCTAAACACATCTCAATTCATTCCATTGTATATCAACACTCTAATAAAAAAAATTGGGGGGGAAATAATACCAGTTGTAAATTAGGCACTTCCTTATCAACGGTAGCTTATGAAACTAGGGTTTTTATGTTACAATCATTCTCGTTTTATTTTTCTTGTTTTCAAGGTATTTGAAACGGCACTTATTTTTCTTGTTTGTTACAGTTATAAATATATATACCAAACATACCGGTACTTTTTACCCCAGATTTTTCACTAAACCTGCCCAAAAGCTGCACTCTAGTAGAATTTTCCCCAGAAGGAGTTCTCTTGCTTCTCTATCACAGGAATCCCTTGCCCCTCCCATCCACTGCCAACATTACCAGTAGCCCCATTCCCCCCCCCAACTACGTCCCCTTCCCAGTCCATGTTATTTTCCAGTGCTCCCACCCAGGCTCTCAATTTTTCATTCCTCCTCTCCCTGTTTTCCTCCTCCCAACTGGACCGTCTTAATCCGTCTCCAAGTTCATATTTCATTGTCATCTCATCAGGGTCATTAAACGATGCCAAGATGAAAATACACACTGAACCTGCATTTTAAGTATAATATAGATTTAAATAATAAATGTCATACAGAAACAGAACAGTGAAGGTGAATAGATTTAGAACAGGCATTTCAGTGCACTGACAACTTGATAAGGCATGATTTGTGTAAATGATGTAGACTCGCAGTGCTATTCAACCTTAGGGTGGAAGAGATTAATTAAGTGAGGGGTGGACTGCTGTCTAGGGGTGGTCAAGTGGGTGGACGAGATCCTGACCTGCACGTGTCTGTATATATACAAGAGAATATAATTATAAATGGTATAAAACATAATGGAATATGTAAAAGTCAAATAAAAAAATAAGCAAAACTTTTTTTTTTCTGTTTACATAGTCGTAGAATTGAGATATGAAAGTTAGATTTTAAAATGTGAGATTTTTTTAAGAGACTTTTTTGGGGGTGAGGTGGGTGAGGGGTGGACATCATCTACCTAATCACCACTCGGGGTGGACGACATAAAAAAAGGTTGAAGACTACTGGCACTGTAGAGTAGAGAATCTTTATCAGTGATTGTACTTGGACATAACGGTGCTAGGGCAGTTGCATACTTATACTACCAATATTAGAACTATGTGTTGTATAAATTTCGATGGCAATGCAATTCATTCTTTGAACGACAGTCATGCACCCATCCAGAAGTAGTTTTTTATCTCTACTGGGAGATTGCCACTTCGCCCGAAGTAATACTAGCCACAGCAGCCTGCTGAGCCAGGAAGACTGATCATCATACAGATTTCAAATGAACCACACCATTATCTCGAACATTATACTCAATGAAGTTACCGGGAAAAACTAAATGGTTTAATCAAGTTATGGTTTAATCCAATCTAGACCTCACCGTAGCAACCATTCAGGATCTAACCTAATTTAATCTTCTGTGGCAATCTGGGAGTATGAAAAGTAAACTGGCGGCTGTACAAAACAGGACATGGACGGCAAATATTACAGAGTTACTTATAACTTCCCCTCATCTCTCTCTCTCTCTCTCTCTCTCTCTCTCTCTCTCTCTCTCTCTCTCTCTCTCAATACTTGAATATATAAATATATTGTCTGGTGTTAAAAAAAATGTAAAAGTCGCAGGGTATGGTGTACTGCAGGGTCCAGAGAATATTCTATGGACCGTGGTGTAGGACTACTGTACGTGTGACGAGGGATATCTACTGTATAGTGGGCGAACTGGAGGGTTATTGACGCCTCCATAATATGCCAAGAAACAGACTAATACCTCGGTACACGAACAGGGACCTGTTTTGCAGCATAGTTTGGAGGTATCATTAGATTTCTCCAAATCATGCCAGGATGCCAGACAAGATTAACCAAAATAAATGGTGGCCTGTTACTTGGAATAGTTTGGAGGAATAATACGCTCCAGATTTTCCACCACTGTACTATATTATCTCCTTAATTAACCCAATGATAGGACCTGAAAATAACTACAATTAAGGACCACAAACCCGACCTTATTTACTTCCCCCAATATAACAGTGTTCTCAGGGTACTAAAAACAATTCCAAAAGAAAAATAATTGCAAAAACATTGAATAATTTTAGGGGAGAGACTCTTGATGACAAATTGGAGGGCGACATAAGCCACCAAACTATGTTACAAAACAGATACAGTACTATAGTAAACTGAAGTAGTCTGTCTCCTGGCATGGTTTGGAGGAATCAGTGACCCTCATATTTAATAACAGATACATACATGGTCTCGAAGGTATGGGTCTAAAATTAGGAGCTTTCAAGAACTGAACCAACAGGCCATCTGCAATTTCCTAAGTCCTAACATCTTGTGGCCTTATGTACTGTCTCACATCATAGTGTCTCACATCTAACCTGCCAAATGTATGATAATAATGGGTCGCATAATATCGTAATTTAATAACCCAAGCTATAGTGTCGTCAGTACAAGAATGATATAGGTAACATATCATTCGGTTTGGTTGGTTGGTTGTTTGGGTGGGTGGGTGGGTATATTGGAGGTGAATGGAGTGAGTGCAAGAATATGACTTTATGTACGTGATAATGATAAATGATAAATGTGTGTGTATGAATGTGATCATGAAAATTGTGTGTGTGTGGGTGTGTGTGTGTGTGTGTGTTAATCAGAATGAGTAAAGAACGAGGGTGAACGAGCGAAAGAGAGAGTGAGTGAGAGCGAGAGGATGAAAGGGAGAGGGAGTGAGGGTCAAAGGGAGAGTGAGTGAGAGAGTGACGGCTGCTCCTCTCATCCATTGATCGTCTTGTTCTCTCTCTCTCTCTCTCTCTCTCTCTCTCTCTCTGTTTGTCAGCCTATCCGTTCCTCTCTGTCGTTTTGCCTATTTTTGTTTGTCTGTGTGTGTCTGTGCTTGCTTTTATCTGTGTATGTGAGTCTGCCTGTCACTGCCTATATACCTGCCTACTTGCCTATCTTTTATTTATCTGTCTGCCTCACGTCTATATTTTTGTTTCATGTCTGTCTGTCTGTCGGCCTGTCTACCTATATATATATATATATATATATATATATATATATATATATATATATTTTCTTGTCTACGTGTCTGTCTTTCAGCTTGTCTGTGTGTATTTGTGTGTCTGTCTGTAAGTGGGGCTATGTATCTGTGTGTCTGTCTGTAAGTGTCTGTATGTATCTGTGTGCACGTGTGGCTGTGTGTATGTGTGGTTGTATGTATGTACTGATATGTAGAGTAAGCGTCAAGGGACATGTAGTGAAATATCATGGTACAAAACATAAGCCAACGAGCAAAATAAACATCTCGTACATTTCATTAATTTGTGTGTCACTGAGATTTTCGTATAATGTTTCACGAGTTACATTAATTAAAGAGGGAGGTTGTACAGTACAGTGTATAGGTAAATCTGGAGCAACTGATTCCTCCAAACTATTCCAAGCAACAAGACACCATCATTTTGTTCATCTGGTCCTGTTTGTTTCCTGGCAAACTTTGGAGGAATCAAGGCGCTCCAATATTCCCTTAATTAAATCTTCGGACAAAACCGCGACACGACTATTGGCTCGCACTGTACTGTATGTATGTATGTATGTATTATATATGTATGTCTCTCATCTGATATACTCGGGGGGGGGGGGGGGGCAGAGCGACGAGTATATTATAAAGGGGATAAAAATATGACGAAATAAAAATTAATAGAGACGACAAAAACTAAACTAACACACACACTCTCTCTCTCTCTCTCTCTCTCTCTCTCTCTCTCTCTCTCTCTCTCTCTCTCTCTCAGTTCATATCTATTAATTTATCTATGAGCCAATTCATTCATCTACTTCCCTTTCTCCATGCCTTTCCATATGTCTATTTATACATGTGTGTACGGGTCCTATATAGGAAAGCCTTCTGTTTTACCTGTCTATCTAAATGCTTTTATATGTTGCAAGTTATAGTAGTGCAACAACACACGATACATATTTTGGAAACTGTATAACGAATAGCATTTTGTATTTCTTTCATGATTTAATTTATATTTTTGTGCGAATCTCCGTGAAAAAACAAAAAACTACCAAACCAATATAACACGATAAAATAAATTGGTTAAAAAGTTCGCCGTGCCATTTCTTTTACTTTTTTCTTTATCCTTTAAAAAAACTATTGACTGGCTATTCTAAAAATGCCGGAGAGTTTTGGAATGACAAACTTTTCCGATTTTACCAGGATGCAGGAGTCCCGTGAGGTCCGACACACACACACACACACACACACACACACACACACACACACAGAGCACGACTATGGAACTGACACACGGCTGCAGGGAGTGGGACGCGAGGTTATAACCCAAATGTTGTAATTCTAATGGTACCAACCAAATGGGCTAAGTGCAACCCAACATAAAGTGCAACTCAACATAAAGTTACTTCTTAATGAACAAGACAACTGCAAGGACAAAGCAGCTTACTAGGATTTGCACCCAGAGAGATGAGGAGAAAATCATTAGACCATTTCCTACTACTGTACTGTCTGTAATAAAGTTTCTTGAAGCAAGGAAAATTGCAAAATGGGTAATGGAAAATCGTCATTCCATATGTTAGTAGGGAAGATGAGGAAAGAATTCTCCTCCAGCATCTCGATATAATTTTGTTTTCCATAAAACTTAAAAAATATCACCAAGAACGAAAATTACCTTGCAGCACCACGAAAGACGCGAACGAGAGCAAGTCGGCAGATGCATTGACCCGCGTGACAGCAGCCTCACACACACACCAATACTCATTCTATTTTCCGTACTCCAACATTTCCACAGGGGAGTTTATATTCCCAGAGTGCATTGTTTGGTCTCGTTGTGGACTTTATTCTATCGTTTGTTTTGGTTGGTTAGTCTTTTTCTACAGTTTGTTTTCATGCCTAACTGATGGAAAATAAATGTCCACAGCTGATATTAATAGGCTGCATCTGATTGGTTGATATTTGACTCAAATTTTCTGTTTACTTTTAATGATATTGACTCTGAACATCCCCCTGGATAGGCCAAGAACCCAGCCTTGCATCTCAGATGCTAAGTTTTCTTTAACGTGGATGTGTGTGTTTCTGGTCAGTATTAATGATAAAAAAAAAAAAGGTAAAGAAAAGTTAATACAGACGATTCTATTCTATACCAAATTTATGACGTTTCCTGTTATCTTAAGACACTATATTTTTGTATTAAGATAACGTCTCTAAAACGTTTAAGTACTCACAGTCAAGACGTATTTTGTTTAGGCTACAACAAAAACTATATATTTACCATAACAAAATTAGTCCATTAGTCGTTTGGATACCGTCATATCTATAACGTCTCATGCTTGACAGGATAATGATCTGCTTACTAACAACACCAAACAATACTTAAACACTTGACATACTATCGTGCACATTACTTTTATGCTTGACAAAAATGTCTTTACATTACCACACGGTCACTAAGCATTCTTACACACCACCACCACGATTGGTGTTGGCGTGACATTGGTGGTGACAGAAGAGCAGTAACAATCCCAGAGGAACCAGAGCGAGGCAAGCCGAGGAAAGGAATGGTGATTGTAGCATGACATTATTGGATCCCCGCTGCTAATATACGGGGCGCCGCACCCTGCCATCACTGGCCAAACACCACCAGCCCGCGACATCATCATTATCCCTTTCTCAGTGTTTGCAATTCAAACTCCTTAATCAAAATATATATTCCCAAATTCCTTAAAAATATATATATTCTCAAAACCTAATAGCTTGTTGTACCGAACGGTACGTCACGAAGTCCACATTTGGTAAAAAGTCGTAAATTTCCACACATAACCTTTTGCGTGAACCTGCCAACAAACAAGCAAACAAACGGATTTCCAGGCAAACAAACAAACAAACAGAACCAATAAATAACCTCCTGGCAGAGACAATAAAACGTCCAATATCATGACTTTAACAGTACAAATATTAATAACCGAGGCTATACTATAAACTGGAGCTCACAACATGTATCTATGTCTGGTCTTGTATGAATGGTGACATCTGGTCTGGCCGATTTGGAGTATTACTAATTCATCTTAACTATACCAAGAACTTCCCCACCTGTGTATGAGAGTATGAGATTCGGTTTGGAGCATGGATTAAATTTGGAGGCTACTGAGTCTTCTAAAGTGTCACAAAACGCCCCACATAATGAAGGATTTTGTTTCTTTCGTGGCATAGTTAGAAAAAGTATACCTCCAATTCCCCTAGATTAATTAAACACAGGCCCCTTAACTTCATGGCCTACCAACATAACGCGTACCATCTGCACTAGTTAGACTATAATCCAATATCTCTCTACACACACAGGTAAGGACTGTGGTGGTGATGGGGGAGGCAAGATTTGCTCCCTAATAATAGTCAGTGAGGTCCCTTTCACCGTCTTGTCAACATTACGCAAACCATCTGCCACGTCTTATCATCCAATTTCCCTCGACACACGGCTGCTGAGGACTATAGTGGTGATGGAAACGGATAATTTGCTTCCTAATTGTTCCGTAATTGTCAGTGAGGTGCCTTTAACCATTCTGCCACTATTACTCAAACCATCTGCCACGAGTTATCATCCACTTTCCTCAGACATATGGATTAGGACTGGGTGGGGGAAGGAAGGAAGGAAGGAATATTTGCTCTCTAATTGTCAGACAGGTCAGACTGGGAGGAACGAGGACCACTGGGGGTTGGCATTCCCGAATATCTCTTGGGTGTCTGGTTTCTGTCCTGTCCCTGTGTGTGTGCCCCCCCCCCCCTTTCTCTCTCTCTCTCTCTCTCTCTCTCTCTCTCTTTCTCTCTCTCTCTCTCTCTCTCTCTCTCTCTCTCTCTCTCTCTCTGTGTGTGTGTGTGTGTGTGTGTGTGTGTGTGTGTGTCCATTTATTACTATTCCTACAATATTTGTGTCTTGGTATTATATAGAGTTAGAAAGAATCACTCGTCTCCAATACACTGAATATATCTCATCACTTTTAACTGGCCAGGAGAGTGTTAAGATTCTCACTAAATACTCCATGTGAGCTTTACCACTTCACTCTCCCACCGCCACAACTAGCACCACCATCACTCTGTTTTTTATTCATCCACCACCACCACCACCAACACCCTCACCCACCACAATTATCAACCACCACCACAACCATTATACCTCACCCACTCCTTTCACCAACCACCATCCCCTCACCTAACATTACCACCACCACCACCACCACCACCACTACAACCATTATACCTCACCCACTCCTTTCACCAACCACCATCCCGTCACCTAACATTACCACCACCACCACTACTACAACCATTATACCTCACCCACTCCTTTCACCAACCACCATCCCCCTCACCTAACATTACCACCACCACCACTACTACAACCATTATACCTCACCCACTCCTTTCACCAACCACCATCCCCTCACCTAACATTACCACCACCACCACCACCAACACCCTCACCCACCACAATCCTCAACCACCACCACAACCATTATACCTCACCCACTCCTTTCACCAACCACCATCCTGTCACCACCACCACCACCACCACTACACCAGCACCTCATCCCAGCCATCTACAGACAGCCTCCACATGTTAAAGATGACCTGCCACTTTCCTCCCAGCTTGTGACGTCATCGTTCAAAGGGCAGTCGTCATCACATATCGGTGACGTCATCGTTTCGGCCAGTTTTTCTTTTGTTATTATTAAACATTTTAACATCATCGTAAAACTTCTTTATGACGTGATAACTTTATTTACACTTACTGTATTAGAATAACTCACGTCACATTGAGTATAATCGTGATGATGTAATAACTCATTTTTATTTACTATATGCAGCTTCTTATGTCATTATATGAGATTACGGTGACATTAATACAGCCAAAGCTTAGTTTAGTATTACACAACCTCAAGCATTAGTCTGTGAGATTTTAATAACGTCATAATTGTTATTTTTAATTTCTTTTATATATACTTCTACCTGGTGACTGTAGGGTGTCAGTAGCATGTTACTCTTACAAAGATTATTGAGTGAAGCTACGAGGTGTTGGTTGGTTCACGTGTGTCGCAATGGATGAAGACAGTGGAGACCT